>KN486551.1:48690-76941 GCA_000787095.1 Periophthalmodon schlosseri
GGAGGTACATGACAGTGCACAGGGTCCATGCACGGACAGAGAGAGAGGGAGGGAGGGGGGAGCAGGCTGCAGCTGTAGCTTCAGTACCTTCATGTACGCCCTGCATGTCCTTTCACGCTTTTGAAGCTTTTTTATTAGAAAGAAAGAGCACAAACAGGCACATACTGTAATTTTGGAGACACTTTAAAGAGCCCCGGTGATTTATTTACCCAAAGGACATAATTGTATCAGATCGCCTCATGACACACAGAGCAGTAGTGTAGAGCAGTGCAAAACGCTGGACACACTGTTTATGAAGAAGGCTGTATCAGACGTGGAATGTTCCAATTCCAATTACACAAATTACTCAAATTGGTCAAAATAATGCTCACTTTCATCAGAAGGTTAGATGTTCAAACCAGCTCTGGGGACAGTAGTGCAGTAGTGGCAGTTTTGCATGTACTTGCAAATAGTTTCTTAAGGTTAAGTTTTATTAACTAATAGACTGATGCTTATGTTTACTGATTTTCCAAGTATAGTCTACAACTTCCAAAATCATGGTAGCAGGGGTGTTAGGCCCGTCACAATAACACATTTTTATCTGCGATATATTAATGAAGATAATATAGACGATAAACAATAATATTGAAACAAATTTATGTACAATATGTAGTGCGGGTCCCCCAAGATGATTTTTAACTAGGGCCCAGAAATTGGTACTACACCCCTGCAAGGTAGTATTAGTGTTACTAGTAGAAGAAGTCATTCCTTGTTTTTTTTTTGTTTTTTTCCAGATTTAAAACTTTACTTGTTCATACACAAAACTGTACTCTGTCTTTTGTGATAGTCTGATTAGATTTATGAATAAAGTTGATATTGTATACTTGACCCCACTCATTTTTTGGTTTGTGTTTGTAGTTCTGTTTGAATATAATTGCTAAATTGTAGACAGTCACTTTTTCATTGTTTTATGCTCAAAAGAAACTAACTAAATGATAAATACAGGCCCCATTCAATCGCACTCATTAGAACTACACTCTAGTCCCTCTAAGTTACAAGTACATGACACTTCTTTAAGGACACTTGTGTTACCTTGTTGAAGCTCCGCCCCGCTGAATCCTTCTCGCTTGGCCTGAGTTCTTGCAGCTGTGCGTCCAGGATGTCCACCAGCTGCTCCATCAGACGCACGGAGGAGCTGACGTCGCCCGCGTAGATGGGCCCTTTGGTGTGCTTGGCGAGCTCGTTGGCCAAGTTCGCTGCATTCTCTCCGGTCCGAATCTGCGGGGGTTTAAACAGTGAATAATGTTCTGGAGAATGCAAGGAGACAGACTTTTGTTTTGCTGCTGTTTTCGAACTTTAAATTGCACTTGAATGAGTCCTTGAAAAAGCAAAGAAAAAAGAAATAGTTGCTACGGTAGTTGGAAAGATAAAAAAGCTGGTATAACTGGTATGCAAGTTATGAACACAGAGCTAAGAGATTAACAAATTATCTTTGTAGGGACAATTTTTGTAGAAATAAATGGTACATATGGTTTTAGGGTTTGATAAATCAGAAGCAAAAACATGAATCATAATTATAAACATTACTGCATGAGCACATCTCCATAGTAACCGTTCAGGGGTGTTTCATGTCCATATTTGTCAGTCCCTATCAAACTTGAATCTGTAACAACAAATCGGCTCCATAGTTCATGTAATTGAAGAAGTTACTCATGTACGACGCATTACAGTTTACTTTGTGGACATTAGACTGGTGGTCATAATCAGTGGTGGAAGAAGTACTCAATTTTGTTACTTACGTAAAAGTACAGATAGTGGAGCAAAGAAATACTCAAGTAAAAGTATCACATGAAAAAACTAGGTACATTTTAATATGGTTACTTTAATACTTTTCCTTACATAAAGTATTTTGCACAGAGTTTGAGATCTAATAAAGCTTAAAATGTACTGAGTTTGATAAAGATTTGTGTTGAATTTTGTTCAACAGAAACAATTGAATTATTTTTTTTGTTCTTTGATAAAGTTTGTGTTGAATTTTGTTCAACAGAAACAATTGAATTATTTTTTTTGTTCCTAGCTGCTTTTATATTTTTGTTCGCTCAAACTACAAACGTGTTAAAAATAAACCCCTCAGTCTTCTCAGCGGGTCTCAAGCAATAATAAAAAATACTTTTACTTTACAGTCCTGTTCAAAAATGTAGTACAGATACCTTCTCTCAAATGAAGTGAAGTAAAAGTAAAGAGTACCCACTTTAAAATGTACTTAAGTAAGGTACAGATACCTAAAATTTTTACTTAAGTACAGTACTTTACTACGTTTACTTTTTTACATTCCACCACTGGTCATAATGTTATGCCTGTTCAATGTGCTTTATGGCCTCATTCTTATTGATGTAAGCTAATTCTGTCCTTATGTTCTGCTGAAAGGTATTTTGCAATAGAAAGTTTTAATAACTGCCTAATTCATCAAACTTATTGCACAAAGCCACGCGAGGACGCCCACTTTTAATTCACCTACATTTGCATTTGATTTATTTAACTGAAATGTTTACATCAATCATATTTAAATGCAGAGAGTCAGTTGAAAGCACACAGAGAGACGGAGTGCGCATACAAACCTTCTGGGCGATTTGGTTGACCCAGTGGGAGGTGCAGTTGCTGAGATCAGGGCCCCTCGGGTGCCAGGCCCCAGTGGAGAGGACACATAAATAAGATGCTGTGCCTGACGGGGAAAAACAAGAACAGAATAGTCATGTATCATCGAGCCTGATCCAATTTAGACTTTTCCTGATGATATGTTTCAAAGAGCAACTGAATGCAGATAAAAAAGACCAAAGTGCACACAAATAAACAAGATGCCTTCACTTTGTTGATGCAAAAATCATTTCAGTGAAGTCAGAGGATAAATTAAAGCATGATGTTAATTCTCAGATTCATCTTCCACCGAATGCTACCAATCGCTCCTGCCCTTATTGCTACGAATGCCCGTCGCTTTGTTTTCTTTGTCCTAATTAGCCTCACGTCTGATGTACGCTAACAGGATTTCACACACAATCAGATGAGGGATGCTCTTCTCCCGGCAGGCTCCGGGGACACGCGGCTGAGCCCGCCGTCACACATTGCAAAATCATGTTTCCATGTCAAATGACACAGCAAAAGCCCAAAGCCTTACTACTCCTGTTAGTCAGCAATTGCTCATGGTGAATAAACAGAGCAGTGTGAAAATGGTAAAAGCTCCTTTCGTTAAGCCGCTCTTCTGCTTTTAATCTCTCGACGATAAAGCATTGGTTATAATAATATGAGCTTTGCCATTGGTAAGTTTAATGTAAGTTGGCGTCATGATGTCTTGATACAAATGGCATTATGAAGTAGTACTTTCACAATACTACAAATTCAAACTCAATTTCGATACCAAGCAAAAGGCTCGATGCTCAATAATGATTTTGATACTGCTATAATAATAAAAACACTCTTTTTTAGTCAACAGGATGTTTTAATACAAATGAGTTGCACTATATATTTCATATAACAATGTGATTTTATACTAGTTCTGATATACTGTAGATCCAGACCTTTCAAATTTTGAGTATCTAGTTTCCATATTAGTTTTATTATTGATTAGTGTCTGATGTCTTTTGAAATCCCCAGTATCGGGCAGAGCAGTGTGAGATAGTTTGTGCGGACTTCAAACTGAAGCAATGCACTGAGGAATTGTCACTAACTCAAAATGACGCAAATGTTCTTGTCCTTAGCGTTAGCACTTTGATGACCTTTTCCTAAAAAAAATATAATTTAGTTATACAAGCACTCACTAAAAAGCTTGCGCAGCATTATCTAAAGGTAAAGATTGTTATGCACAGTGCTCACTCTCCCTGGACTCATAAGGTCAAAAGCAGCACAGACACCATAGGCCCTGGAGGTGCAGAGGAGCCCTGTTTACCTCTGGTTCCCTTGGGGCAGGGCCGCTCCACCAGCATGCCCCTCTGGGTCTCAGGCCACATGATGTCTCTCTTCTCCGTGGCCTCACAGAAGCGCACAGGGAGGGGTAAGGACTGCGTGGTGGGAGGGGACGTTGTCTGAGGGGGTTGCTTGGCCGCTCCTCGGTTGCCCCCCTTTAGGACACTGGTGACGGTGGTGTTGCCGGTTGCTCTGTGCACGGTGCTTGTTGTGGTGGTGGTGGTGGTCCTCATGGGCACAGGCGACGTGACTGTTTCAGACAATGTGGGAGCTGCTGAGGCAGGAAAGAAAGAAATAAAGAAAGAAAGGGGATTTTAGTACATTTTCTATGAGCAGTTTCGTGTATTTTTACTACTGGTCAGGGATATAAAAGTTGCACATCCTGATTTTTATGGGTAAATGCAGGCACTAAACAAAGAGTTAGCAGCAGTTTTTGATTTTGTTTGTTGTTTTTTTCTCAATAAAAAGACATTCTACCCAAATATTCGCAGTCTTTGCCATTTGATAATTGCACCTACTCAAATTAAAATTTAGATGAGACTGTGATTATGATTATGTGCAGCCCTATGTTTTTGTACTGTCCAGGAAAATAAATATTCAACTAAAAATATTTTCAAACACACTCTATATACCAGATATGATTACGACACACTGATGATCAAACTAACGACATTTTGAACTAAATCTTTGGACAGAACTAGTGGTAAATTGGTGACACGCTGAGCAAAAGAAAGTGAGAGTAAAGGGTCGTCTGCCTAAGACCCACAGTAGCTTTGACGTTCTTTTGTACCTTACCTGCAACTTCTACCCAAATAAGATGAAGGAATAAACAGCCAAAACTAAACGTGTAACAGTTTAAAATATAGTGGTAAAAATTGAATCCGAAAGCTTTTGTTGTCCCGTTGCTTCAGTGTAAGGTCATCTCATTAGTTTGTCACCTGGTGTGCAGGACAGACAGCCAGTATTCAGCTCAGCACATTTTAATGCATTTTCAATCTTGACCTAGTGGCAGACATATGTCCACTTCAAACTTTAACACTCCCTCATGTACCCATCACGTCCCATTTATTTCACTGGCCTTGCTTATACATACAAGTCCCCCGTTGAGTAAATTGCTGCTAAGTGCCTAGTGCTACAAACATATTTGCTTTCCCAACGACTATGCCTCATTCAAGCCACTCTGTCTGCAACAAACAAGGCAATAATTACAGTAACATCTTCCTGCCTGGCGATCATTTATGCTTTGGAGATTTTGTAGCATTAAATTTCACTACTGCAACACAAAACTTGTATCCTGTGCTGTTTGGACAACCATTTCACAGTAGCTGCAGTTCCTACCACCACAACTCATAGACTGATAAAACAGGTGTGTAGTAACTCATGCGGCGCTCCAGGCTATAGCATTATGTCCGGGGGAAAACAGTGGGCTCTGTACATTTAACAAAAGCCACTAAGGAAAATCTATAACAACATTTTTCATGCTGTGGCTGTGCAGTGGAGAAGTGCAAGGTAAAAGGTAATTACAGTTTACAAGAAGTGACAATGTGATCCATTAAACGTTATAGAATTCAATTTAAATGCATAGTACACCTGTTAAAAGTATCTGTATATGTTGCAAATAGTTGGCCAAGATGCACTCTATGTAAGCCCCACAGACTCAGTTTCAAACCTGGAGATGTATATATTTGAACATACTGTATATTATATAAGTGTGCTTGCTAACATAAAATTGCAAAAAAAAAAAATTGAACTCCAAATTGACTAATAATATTAGAAGTTTGAAAGCTTTCTAGGGGTTAATCATCTATGTTAAAGAAGACCTATTGTGCTTGTGTCTGCTTTATAGTTATAATCTATGACACCCGTCAATCATTGGACATTTTTAATCGCAATATTCATCTAAAACGACTTAATAAAAGAAACAAGTCTGCTCACTTCCACGTTAGAAAACTGCTCAATGGGAGCTGACGTCAACAAGGACCTGTGACGTTATCAGCACCTCCAATGGATAGCTGCAGCTCATACTAGTGAGTCGCAGATTTAAAAAAAAAAAATGTACAAAATGTACAAAATGAATACGTGACGTTGCCGAATCCTGCGCATATCACCAATTATAAAAAAAACAAATGTACAAAATGTACAAAATGAATCCTGCGCATATCACCGATTAAGAAAATAAAATTGGAGAACGAAGTAAGTACAGAGCAGTGGGCATGTACCGTGGTGGTGAAAACGGGAGTTGATTGGCAAAATGGCGTCTTGAAAATAACCGATTAAAGATTGCTCAAACATGCACGAATCACTCCAAAAACAACTTTACTTACTCTGGGTGAGTAAATGGTGAGGGGAAATATCTATAACATGGTTAAAAGCTCTGAAAAGTCAATTTTGAATAATAGGTCCGCTGTAACTAATGACCATAAGATATTATTTAACATCTGAATATTTAAAAGTTTATATAATGCTTGTTATTCAAATATTACACCAAAGTTTTAAATGTGTTTTTGGACTAACAAACGTGTTATGACGTGTTAGTTATCACACAGCAGGTTTGCCATTAAATGCTTAATATCTGAATTTGAAAAGTCTACGGAGAAAATGTGAACTTTACTTCCTCAGCGAAACTGTTCAGCAAAATTCCAGTCTGATGATAGTACCCCGATGTTCTAAAAATATGTGTACATAGATTTTAAATGCAGCGGCACATCAATCACAGTGTCTCTGATTTGAATGCGGTCTGCGTAGTGAATCTAATCGTATTTGAGTGCTTTGATTTCCTCCATTAGGCTGCCCGTGGAGCATGCAGCCAATGTGAAGAGGGGCTGCTACACTGCCTCAGCCAAGCAGGGCCTCTGTACTAGCACACAAAGCACTGCGACGAGTACGCGAGGTGGGAGGATGAGACGGCCAGTGACAGGGAAATTACAAAACAATGAATTCATCCAAGAGAAGGCAGTTTCTATTCTGTTTGCATTTGCTGTTGTAGTCTCAAATGCAATGGCTTTATTACACCTTTCTGTGTATATCAAACAAATGTAAAATGACAAGGGACATCATTGTTTAGGCTCTAACCAGGCAACAGATGCAGTCATGTCTCGAAGCAGACAGTGAGATTTTGATTTTATGAGTTGCTTGTGCCATAAGGGAATAAGAGCATAAATCTGCAGCATGGAAGTGCAGTTGAAAGCAGAGAAGGTGAATCCAGGATATGCGTAATTCCCCAAACAGTCCAACAATAGTTTTTAAATCAACAAAGCCATGCTTGTATATACATATACAAGAATATAAGGGCAGTGTGCTAAAGACTATATTTACAGATGCTGCAGTAAGACTAGCGTAATTAAAGGCCCCGAGAGAAAACATTTATTTTGGTTTGTATTATACTATTTATATAATATAAAAAAAAATAAAAATGTGTGTGTGTATAAAAACCCAGAAAGACAAAATGACAAAATACAGGGGGCTATACATAAAGCAAGATTTTAAAAGCACAGTTCACAGATACTGCTTATTATTATTATTATTATTATTATACAACTCATGGCAATTAAACTATTCAGAAACACATTTAAATGAGCTTTCTATTATTATTATTATTATTATTATTGCTGTTGTTATTATTTTATTTTTTTATTTTTGTTTCAAATGGATTATGTTGTATGGTATGGTTATGTATGTAAAATTAACTGTGGTTTCATAAATGCTGTGTAAATTAATGATTAAAGCTAATTCAAATGAGCATATAATCTACCTGATTTCCTGAACACAACAAAACAACAGAAAAATTCTTAAACTTCTTATTAAGTTGTATCAGAAGACATAAGAATTTCTTTTCATATTCTTAATAAATTCTATTAGAACAACCGATTAGAGACCACTTTTCCCAATATTGTCACTATCACCACCCAGAGCTTAGTGTGGAAAGATGAAGGGGAATCTCCTTTGAACCTGGCTGCTACCTGCGGTGAATTAGGTCCCACTGACCAGAGCCACGACCCCGGGCGCTGTGCGTGCAACAGGGAGCCTACACTAGCTTCAAACAGAGAAGAGGGTGTACACAGCTGACTGGCCTCACCCCCCCCTCCCTCTCCTGTCACCTCTGCCGCCCCCTACCTGTATCCTTTTACTCAACACGCTGAATTTTTCGGTCTGTCACTGCAGTAAAGACAACCTGTGCTTAGTGTCCGTCAACCGCTGGCATTTACACCTGTCTCCATTCTGCACCAATAACCTTTTATAGCCAAAACGCTGTTCAAACAAAACTCGAAAAGGTGAAAGTGAAACCAAACGCTTTGCAATGCACTCCAATCTGGCATAACATTATGACTATGGACAGGTGTAGAGAATTAAACATTACAGAAGCACCCGTTTGTACATTGAATTAATTACAGTAGCACTATGCCACCTGCTTTTTCAGGGAGGTGTTTCACAGTATGGTATAAAATGTATCTATCTCACTTGAGTTTTATTACCAAAAAATACAATGGCAAACATGCATTCTTAATCTGAGTGGGATCGCCTCTCCACAGATCTGACCTGTAGCTTGGCCTGTTGCCATCACCTGCTTGTCTAAATGGATATAGATACGTTTCTTTGCCATATGTTAGAATGTTACCTTCTCAAAAACATACCTGGAGTTGTGTTTTGTTTCTTTCACACATGTTCGAGTAATCCTTTATTATCAGTCTGTCTACATCTCCAAAGCTCAAAATGCTCTGTTCCACATTGTGATGTCATGTAGTCATAGTTTTCAAGTTAGCTTCTACCTTTTACCTTTAGTTCAGTAGAGATGGCAATTCCGGGCCTGAAATTATCCAAATGATTCTAGTGAAGGTGTATGGAGTTTAAAAACACAGTGGGGCACTTCTTGTATTATCGCATGACATCATTAAGTGCAACACAGAGTTTTCCGTTTGAGAGAAGAAGTCAGCCTAAATATGCAGGGTTTGTGTGTTAAACATGTGTGAATGAAACAAAACACAACTCCAGGTCTGTTTGTGACGAGGAAAAAACACTGTAACATAGATCAGGAAATAGAGCCATATGGGCCCTTTAAGCAACAAGTAAATGATTATTTGAGTTTTGTCAAGCCCCAAATTATGATTAGATGGGTCGTAACTGCTCTTTGGGATGATCTGTTCTGGTTCAGTCCAATAGGTCAGATCCAATTTCCGAGGAAGTTCACGCTATGTCCAGTAATGTGTCAGAGTACACAGTAGTTTTGTTCACGTTGCCAGGTGCACATAACACAGCATATCCACTGGGTGTACTTTCCCACACTACATCACATACTGTAACTTTGACAAATGCAGCCAAATGCGCTCTGACAAAGTGTGTAAACGATTATTTGTTCCTTTTAGAAATATCTAAGTCAGCGTTGCTTGGCAAACTTCCAGCAGATTCCCCTAGAAACCGTGAGGCCCTTCATAGGTTTCTCATTTCCAAAGTATGAAAGATGATGACGATAAAGCCGTGCTCTCCATGGGTGGGGAGTTTTGGAAGCAGACAGAAATAAAATGAGTAAGAATCGGTGTTGGGCAGGGTGATTTAAGATAAGGCTCTCACGACTCCGAGCTATAAATCAAAGAGGCTTCTGCTGTAATCCAAGCACATTCCTTTGGCATGTCAACTAACAACTGTATCTTGTCTTCACCCCTCAGTCTGGAGGCCTGGCTGTCACTCAGGAGGCCGGCCTGTCGCGGCTCGCTAGGAGGTGCAGTTCCGTGCTCCAGTTACATCCTGTACAATTAGGTCCCTTTGAAGTGCGTTTTTATCATTCATTTCAACTGCTATCTATCTGTGTCGGCCTAATGCGCTGTAGGTGTAATTAACGTCAACTCTATTAATGGAAAGCCAAAAGAACTAAAGGGTAAAAGTAGAATGTAATGGGATACTTTTGCTCAAGTCAGTCTAGTCTCAGTGTTTCTTTGGCACAGGTGTTCAGCCAGATGCTCTACCTAAATCTCTACTAAATAATAAGTGAAGTAAACTAAAACATTTTTGTGCTTAGTGGCAAATCTGCAGTAAACTTCTCACATTTTCAAGTAGGGCTGTGCTATTAATCAAGTTTTGCTCAGGCTGTAACTAAGAGGTCTACAGTAGGGGTTGGAAAATAAACATTAATATCGTTTATCGTGATAAAAGGGGTCGACAATAATCGTTTGTGGGAGATTTTATATAATCGTGATAATCGCCAACAGAGATAATCACCATTGTATCACCAGAGTGTGCAGAAAAAAACCTACTTATCCACAGGGGAGTCGACAGAGGGGGACAAAGGGGTCTGTTGTCCTGGGTTTTAGGAGCCCAGAATTGAACTCTCCTCCTCTTAATTTGTACTCCTCTTAATTGTATTGGAGGGGGGCCCATGTGAGACTTCTTGGCCCGGTCCCCCAAATTTCAATTAAATTGATTGCTCATCCAGAATATTCTCCGCTAGATCGTAGTTGTTTTCACTAATAACAAAGTACAATACTATAACAGTTCTTTAAAAATCAAACTAATTCATAAGATTAAAATGATAATTATTCATATGCATAACATTTTAAACTGTCAGCAACTTTAATAATTATCGTGATATAATAGTTAATGACACAACATTTCAATATCGTCCCATCTACGTCTACAGCCAATCCTCTTTCAGAAAAAGCTGGTGGTTTGAAGCAGAGTTCAGACTTCGGAGGAAATAAATTGAAAACTGAAAGAAATTGAAAATTAAAATTGAAGATTTTTTTTTTTAAATGGCAGTTTCTAAAAGTCTGTATTGTTTACATTCAGAGAATTACTCAACACCATTTTTATTTGCTGTTAATAATGCAATGTTATCAATGCACATGGCAGCCAAAAAATGTATTATTTTTAATTGCACAGTTCTAAGTTCAAACCTCTCGTTGGGTGGAAGTAGCTGCAATAAACAAAACTGCAGCAATATTTCATATAGTTTAGGTAAATAAAATTATATTATTAGCTGAATTGCTGCTAATGGTTTAGTACAAATAGAATAAGGGCAAAGCTAACACTAAACAAAAGGAGACAATGCAAATAAATGCTTTCCCCATAGTCGTAGGCTTACAGTACATCCCTAAACGACAGCTGTACATTAAATAGACCCATTAACTAAACATGCATAACCACTAAAATAATCCTGTCAGAAGCATTTACTGCTCTGGAACACAATTAATCCCCTGTCCTCTGTACTAAACAGGCTAATGTGAATGCGAACCACACCAGAGAGATTTATGCAGAAACAATGCCACCTCTGACCACTGCTGCCCATTCTGTGCAGCCTATAATCCTGACAGCCACACAATAATCTCATTACCTTTATACTATAGCCTGCTTTAATGTAATCCACTCAAAGCTGCAGGAATTAGCCCATAGGTATTCTTACAGGCAGTCCCTTCTCCACACTAGTATCTCAGCGGATAGGTTTAGCGCAAGTCACAGTGAGGGATGACTATTGATCTGCTGCTAGTGCTGCCACTTCTGAATATGTATCACCCTATTCTTAGTCATGGGTTTCACCTTTCTGTTATAGGTGACATTTTCAGGACTTTTGCCCATTCAACACATACAGTATTTTAATAAGAAAGGTTAATTGCTATGGCCACAATGCTAATTTTCACTCTGAAAACCATGGATAGTGCTCCCTTCATAATGGAAAATTTCACTTGAGTTTACGCAGGTACATCATCAATAAATCAGATAAATGTGTAGTATATGTTCTACTTATTTCCATCCTTTCTCTGGGTTAGCCAAAGCAAATGTTCTGTCCCTAACATGCTGCGATTACGTGGTTACAATTTTGTGCTTAAAGACCCCATGAAAAGTGCTTTATAAACAGCATAGTGCCTCCGTGATCCTCTGCATTTATCCAGGCTAACCTCTGAAGATAGTATACCGTTAAAGGTCCACTGTGTAACTTTTCTGGTGGGGGTTCTGCCTCTTGCTTGTCTCCATGAAGATGTTATTGCTTAGACTTGTAGTCTTAAGTATGGCATTAAACTTATCTATTTAACAGTTATCTAATTGTAGATGTGTTCACTGCCCCTGAGAGTTACTTAAGAGTTACTCCACAGATCTGGCCTGTAATTTGACCTGGTGACGTCACCTGCTTCTCTCCATGGATATAGAAGTTTAATGCCACTGTGGAACATTCCAGGTAAAACAATAACATTTCCGATGGCGACAAGCAGGTGGTGAACACTCCACCAGAAAAGTTACATTGTGCACCTTTAACTTTTATCGATACTACAGCTAAATTAAAATACACTGAGATCTTGTATCAAAAACTGAATGTTACATTTGAGCATAACAGATGAAGGGAAAAATTCTTATAGAAGTTCATATCAGACCCTTTCATATCTGAGATCGACTGTACTGACTTATACTCTTCATAAGTGCTTCTTGTGATGGGACACCCACGCACTGGTACTCTTCTTGAACAGCCTGTACTGTGGCCGTGTTATTATTACCGCTGGTGCTACAGGTCTGGAGAAGATGACAGGAATCAGATGAAAGGAAGCTCGCAAACATATGCACAGTATACAGCCACATACACACACGAGCGGAGCCGGCCTCTGTAGTTGTGCCAGGGTGACAAATGCAATCTGACAGCCAGTGTGTCTTTTATATTATGGTTAATGGCTTCACTTTGAGCAGGCACGGCACACTGCTCGTCAGGCTAATCTTTCATGTGCGTTATCAGCTGCTGTTTATCTTGCAAAGGAGTCAAAGAGCTAAGGTAACACACGGATAGCATTTGTTGTAGCTAATTTGCCACATTTAAACATATTGGGATTTAGCAGTCTCTCGCTGTAGCGGCTGTGATTTTACAGAGCAGTTTCTAGAACAGTGTTGAGTGAGAAGTTGTTCATGCTAAGTTCAAGAAATCACACCACTTGCAGAGCTCCTGTTGGTAATGATCTCCTAATGAAAAAGGAATGCAGCAAGTTAACAAGTCAGAAAATAAACGTATTTCACTCAGCTGCCATTGGACAAAACCTGTGAAGAAACACCAGTCAGATTATAATGTGTAAAATAGGTTGTTGATCTGCTGCGGGGAAGAAAAAAAATCATTGCATATTTTGTTATGTACTGATATAGATGGTACAATTTCCTTTGAACAACGCATGCCGTCCTTTCTTCCCAAGTTGCACACCGTCAAAATCGTATGGAAATCCGTCTTATAAAACATTGTAATGATTTATAATACATTTGTGATGCATTTTGATATCAACAAATAATAACAATAATACACAAAGGAAATTGGATTACACGTCGTTCACAGCGAGCTCCATTGGCGGCGGTGGAGGAGAGCGTGGCACATGATTGCTTGTGTATCAGCAGTAAATATGAGGGAAGCTGAGTGAAAATTCACATCAGTTCCCACGAGTCGCGTCCTGGAGAGCAGCATGTGTTCTTGTCAAAGGGAACAGAACGTGACAGTGAGATCATGTATGCATTGTTACAGTATTCCAACATACAAGTAAATGGACCAAAGGGATCTAGGAGGTATATGGTTAAACCTTCCCCTAACATGGGTAGAAGTATGTGTGCTGAGTATGTGTGTGTAGAAGTATGTGTACTCCAAAGCATGGCAACAAAGCAGGGAGCTGACCTTAACATCTGCCGTGGGACTAATTCTGGTGTAATTCTGCTGGTGTGATGAGAAATGTTCATTTATAAAAATAAGGTGTCAAACTCGAGATCTAGACTTGTACTTGTTACATTTCAAGTTATGTTTAGAGTGCTTTAAAAAATAAGTACATTAAATATTTAGTTAAATACACAATTAGAAGTATATGTCTTGTAATAATCGTAAACAATAGACATTTTTTTTAACTTATTTAACCATGTGTATTTGTGGAGCGGGAGGAAGTGTCTGGGGTGAGGGAAGTCTGGGAGTCCCTGTTTAGACTGCCGCCCGGCCCTGGATAAGCGGACGAAAATGGATGGATGGAATTTGTAATTGAAATGTTCCACAGTATAGCATAAAGTGAATCTATATCCATGGAGACATACCAACAGGCCAAGTTACAGGCCAGATCTGTGAAGAGGCGATCCCATTCAGAGTAAGAATGTGTGTTAGAAAAGGTATTTTTTGACAATAAAAGTGCCTCTAATTAAATATAAGCTTTGTACCACTGTGGAACAAAGCAAGAACATCTCCATGAAACAAGCAGGTGGCAGACCCATCCACCAGTAAAGTTACATAGTGAAACTTTAAATGTAATTGTTAAGATTTCCCATTACATATTATAGTGAAGATAACTGGATGCTCACTTGTTTTGAGGTACATGTCTGAAACACAGCATCAGATAAGATATACCGCCGCAGAAAACTCCATGATATAAATCTCACATGTCAGGGTGAGAAGGGAGCCTTGTGATGTGTGGTAATAATTATTTCACTATGGTTTGTTTCACAGTCAGACGGTAATCAAACAAGAGACTGTGCATCCCCTTGGCTATACGTGGGACTCAGTGTGCCCATAATCTCAGCAGCTTCTGTTCTCTTTTAATATAAAACATCTCTGTCTGACACACTAAATCCTAACCCTGGGTTGGCTGTCTCTGCTTAAATCTTGTTTGCTGTCAGTGGGCACAGTGTGTTTAACAGCAGGCAAGATATAGGAAAAAGTATAATTCATCTTTTTTTCTGCATCATAGAAAATTAGAGAAGAAGTCACAAGTCCCATGGTATGTCAGTATATGGGTAAAATGCTGTACCTAGATAAACTTTGAATCGTAGACGCTGGCAACTTCAGAGAGGCAACATATTAGACAACTCTACTGGCAAAGTAACTTAAACAATGTATGTCCAAAATATATACAACTTTCCGTTTCCGTGCCAACCGTATATATAGCGCTTTACATCAAGGAACTACTCACCCATTCACACACACATTCATACGGGGCAAGGTGGGTTACGTGTCTTGCCCAAGGACACAACGACAGCATTCATCTGTGGGCTATGGAATCGCACCGCCAAATTGTGAGTCAGTGGATCTGGCTGCTCAATCAATGATGTTTATGTCGAGAGAGGGATCGAACCATCAACTTTCGGATCAGTGGACAAACACAACACGCTACCAACTGAGCTACTGCCTACGGGTTTAGGCATGGTATATAGGCACAGACAAGACGTTTGGATGGTTTGAAGGAGCTAGAAAACCAGCCACCACGCCCCCTAAAAAGATCCGCATTTTAGTCCAAATAACTACTAAATATTTAAAATGATCAAAACTCGCTTATAGCAGATTATTGGGAACGTTTCACACAATAGTCCAGTTAATAAACCTATGTAATCCCAATGAAGTCTCTAAAATCTGTTTATTTAATCTACTTTCTCGAAATGCAGAGGCTGAAGATGCTCCTAAATCCCGGAATGTGGTGCTTACTGCCCTCATTGAACTTGATTTGAGCAGTCTGAGCTGGGCTTTAGCCTGGCTTCAAGAGGGACGCCAAACAATTACACACACACACATGCACACACACTGCACTGCAAAGGCCCAGCACGCTTGAGAGACCACGGAAGAAAGGACTCAAGGGCAAAGTTATGGTCTAACAAAGGGAGCTTGTCACACACTTGCACAAAATCTACAAAATCTACAATCCCTGATCCTGCTACTACATTTTTCTCATGCAGCTATTAAAAGATTGTGTGGTGTGCCAGGGTAGTTGGTAAGAGTGAGGTCATGCTACTTTCACTTTTGTGTTTACAACATGATTTCTGCCCTTCCAGGAAAGTCCGAGCCATTATTCCATATTAAAACAAATTTCCTGTCTCTCCTCTTTCACAGCAGGCTTTTTACACTGTGTGGTGTGGCTGGGGATTAAAGCTCTAAACACTACTCCCCTTCACTATCCAGCCACAAAGTCATAGCAGGTCTTTTAGAGATAGATCGATATATCGGTTGGCCCATATATCAGGCCGATATTTGCGCTTTTTAATGAATCAGCTATCGGCCTTAAATCTCCAGCACAGGCCAATATTTAGTTTTGGCTCACCTGCTGCCTAAAGAATCTCTCTTATCACTCAGCTCTCTTATAGGTTTGTGATTAAAAAGGGCTGTGGGTGAGTTTGTAGTAATTTAAATTATATCATTTGGGGAAAATGACCAAAATCAGCCCAATATATCGGCCTAAAAATGTTGGCAGATCTTATCGCTCATCGGTCTCTCTGGAGTCTAAACAATTGGTATCGGCATCAGCCATGAAAAAACCCATATCGGTTGATCTCTAAGGTCTTTAGGAGTAAGGTGTGGACAGAACAATGGATACAAAATGGAAAATGAAAGAAGTAAAAATGATGAATGGATTGGGCTATTCCTGACAATAAGACTGCAGTAGGCAGCACAAAACACTAAGAGTAGAAACTTTGATTTGGTGAAATGTAGCAATGCGCAATTCACCATTGAAGTCAATCTAAGTCATATCAATACACAACAATTATGCATATCAAGTCAAGTGCAAGTGCAACTTCTCATAATGCAACTTGTTTGGAAAACCTGATGAAATTTCAATAAAGCTTTCGATTATAAGAGTTGTTTTTTTTCTCTAAATTAGTCAATTATGAATTATTTTCATTTTTGCATTAATAATGTTCATAGAGACAACAATAAGTTAGAGTGGACTTTTTGTTAGTTGAAATCTTACAAGGTTTTTCTTGTATTACAAATTTGACCCATAAAAGTCTAACTTCAGTGCTTTCCTATTTATTTTCTACACAAAATAACGTGTTTGCCTGTTTAGGCGGGAGACAATTGGCCTAGAAGAGTAAACAGCTGCTCTTTGTGCCATTTGAAAACAATGTCAAATCTCAACTATTTTGCAATTCATCTTGTCTATGTCTGGTTGCGCCTATTTTGTCTCTAAACGCTACAGCACTGACCTCCATGTACGCACAGGAATGAGTCATAGCGATGCTTATTAGAGGAGCTGTATATTCATCAGACTATAAGAGGCGGGCTCTCAGGGGTAACAGCTAATGCGAACGACTCACGGGGGTCCGGAACAGCTGAGCGCTTTTGCACTGGGAAGCACTTTTGCATTGCACAAACTCCAAGAGCATTGTTGTGGCCACATACAGCGTTTGGGGAGCTAATTGGCTAAAGTTGCGTCAGTGTGAAGTAGCTTGTAATTTGCGACAAATTGGGTTATTCTCCTCTTTGTACATCTGTTTGTTAAATTCTTGTTTCGTTCAGAACAGACATTTCAACAATTAAATATCTGAAAAGCTTACATTCGTGTGGGTGTAAGCTTCTGAATCTAATTTTGCAATGTGGGATAAATTAGGGATTTTCAAAGCTCACCTGCGTCCCATTGAGAGAACCATTTGTGCATACTTAATGAAAAATGTGTTTCTATGTGCTTATTTAGTAGTTGGAGGCCACAGTGAAGCTCGTGGCAGTGAAATTAGCGAGAAAGCAGTATGTTGGTATGTCCAAATGTACCAAATGTAATAGCAAATACCGATGATAATAATTGCTGCCAGATCAGTAGTTGTATGTGGGTCATCAACTGTAGTGTATGTGGCTTTAGTCCCATTTCTCAGTACAAGTACATCAGAACAAAGTGGAAAATCAAATTGTGATTTTTCTGCCCAGTATTGCGTAAGCGATTAGATTTGTGTAAAAAAAAAACCCAGATTCTGTTCATTGTAAATAACTCCATGCCATGAGTTTCAGAACATGTTTGTAGAAGTCAAAACTACAGGTACAACAATGTTTTTCTGTCAGAGAGACAGGATATTATGTTCTTTGCAGAGGACGTTCCATTACCTTGCATAATTGTCGCCTTTGCTATTTCATAATTTAACCAACTCAAATTGAGATTTCGATTTGATAGCAATATACTGAGCAGCCCTGGAAGGAAAACCACATTTAAGTGAAAACATAGGATGCAATAAGTCTATCTTTTCGTTGTCTAGATATAGAGGCAACTAAAGCGAAGCTAAATGAGTGGATTACAATGTTGCTTAGAGCCAAAAGAGGGGCTTACTGACCCAATTACTGTCCACTTCCAGTGAGCTGTGACCCCATCCACCCTCACCCCTAATCCTACAAGAGATGATCTGGCCTCAACACGCGTCTGTTATTGCACTGGACAACCACCCAAACGTTTCATAGGGGCTCAACTGTGACATGTGGACTATGGCAAGGGCACTGCTTTGAGGTTTAAAGGTGCACTGTGTAACTTTTCTGGTGGAGCATACGTCACCTGCTCGTCTCCATGGAGTTGATATAGTTTTGCCTAGAATGTTGAACACTATGGCATTTAATTTATCTATCTCCATGGAGATTATGGGTGGTTTGGGCATTGCCAGGACACTATAGACCTTGTGTGAGGAACACTTCATAGCTGGACAATGCAAGACAACCAGTCACCCTTATTTTCACTCATTAGAGGCAGTATCACATATACTTAAGAAAACTCTGCAAGTATTTGAACTAGAGCAAGGAGAATATATTTTTCCTCATATTGCTCATGACTTTCAAATAAATCTTTGTTTTTATTTTATTAAAAAGGACTTTCAAGAATGCAGATGTTATAATTTCTTTATCCAAAATATGAACTCTGTTTCAAACCACATGCTTTCACTGACAAAGGCTGTAGACTTCTCGATTAAAAAAGATCAGAACATATCCTTGACCATAACACATAACTGAATCTCAATATCAAGTTTGACTCCCCAACCTGCTTGCAAAGATTGCCTTTTCTAATCTAGACAACAATATTGGATCTCTCCTATAAAGGGCAACTGTAACTTTTCTATTGAAGTGGATTTCATTAGGTCAGATCTGATCTCTAGCCCCTTTAGCACACTCACCAGATTTACCACAATATAGCTATTTTTCCACTATAACTACCACAAAAGCAATGGGGACCTTTCTTTGCGCTTGTTACAGTGTCTAGCGAAGCAGGCACAGAATGGAGCATCAAGATATCAGGCGTGAGGGCGTCCAGTGACAGGCAGAAAAAAGTGCCATCATTTATGTGTCAACATCAGCCATGTGGGAGGACAAGTTTATTGACATCTTGATGATCATTCTGGACCCATTCTGCTTGCACTCATCGACTGTGGGCTCAACATACATTAGTCTGTAACGTGGCTGGCCTGCATCTTTCATTTGTCAAGAGGATGGAGCAGGGTTGGTGTTGACAGTGGAATAAAGATTTGTGAACGTGGCAGCCGCCTGAGCTAATGCAGTGAGTCAGTATCCCTGTGCATTCTTAAACGTATAGTACAGGATGTTCAATGGGAAGTAGCACTGTGATTTCTAAGTCGGTACTCATTGTCTATTCAACAAATGAATAAATCAATTGGGATGCGGCTCGCCTCTACGCACAGCTTATTCCTGGAATCTATAAGAGCCAGAACTGGAATAGAAGCAATAGAGTAGTTTATAGGGCCTAATAATAACAATGTTAATGTGTTGTTGTGAATAAATTATGGGATATTGCTGTTTTGGTTTTTCAGCACTAGATAATACATGCAGCTACAGTTTGTTCATTCCATTGTAGATAAAATAAGAGGTTGTAAATGAAAAATCACTTATTTTAAGAGTGGTAAAACCTCCCATGTGTTTTCAGAGTTGGAATACTAAGGGAAGAAATATGTATTACTTATTTTGTATATGAAAATATCCTTACAATACACTATGGTTCAGTAAAAATGAAAAAAAAGATAGTTCTGGCTAACAAAATTAGATTTTGATATTAAACTTGATATAAATAGGTTGTATTTATACTAAATCAATGCACTTGCGCAGACCTACAGTTAACATTGATACCATATTCTCATCTATTTATAGAGGATTGTATCATCTGGAATGAACGCACATAGCACAGTGAAAAGCCCAAGATGCCATATATCTTGTTATACAGAATTACTTTTTACCCCAAAATGAATTAATAATAGTTATTTTTTAAAAGAGACCCCTTGCCACTCCTGTCAATACAGAAGTGGATTATCAAACACTATAAAAAATGAGCTGTTGGGATTATCGATGGAAAAGTTGCCTCATCAGCGCATGTATTGAGCATTACGAGGACTTAGGACGGTGGGTGTGAACGGGATTAGTGTAATTACTGTTATTATATTCTCGGTGTAAAGGCTATCACATGCCTTAGCTAGCTGTGCCGGAGTTCTTGACAGTTAAATGAAAAATATGCCCCGCTGATGTGACCCTGGATGATTGAACCTTTGCTCTCTGGTGCATACTTTTCTCTCACTTCAGCTCAGAAACCTTGAATCCACACACCTTCACAAGTGTCTTTTTATAATGGCCAATGGAGATTTGGAGCTTAGGCATCACAGGGCGAATGATCCAACCTTGCCTGGAGCCAGACTTTGCACCTGTCCGGACATGTATGTTTGCAAGAGGTGAAAGTATCTCTCTCTCTCTCGCTGTACCTAAAAAAAGGCATATGCTAGCAGGGGTCCCTTGAGTTCTATGGTAGGCAACAGGGACTGAGGGAAAACCTGGATAGTAAACCTGCCCAAATTCCCAAGATGCCACTCCCTTATGATAATGGCTTTGAGGTGTTGTTTACCACTATATCCCAGTCTCTCTTACCCTAGATAGGCTGCTGACTGCAAAAGCAACCTTAACATACCTACAACATATGACATTCTAAATTAAAAATCAGTCAACTGTGAAACCTGATACATACATTATGGGATTTAGATCTGATTTCCCCATGCTGCTGACCTTCCAGGAACATCCCTATGGTGTTTTTTTCCAAGGTAAAGGAGTCATCTTCTTAAAATACCACCAACCTCGCAATAAATATACTTAAACGTGAATAAACATATATTAAAAAGGACTGTATGATTTTGGAAAAAGATTAGGATTGCGATTGTGATCAGATTTGTAATATGTTTAAAAATTGGTATTTGGTTCAGAGTGCACATTGTAAACAATTAAAGGAGCATTAACATTTGAGAGAGGACTGAAAAATGAACTGGTAAACTAATACAAGAATCACATGAAGTTCAGAACTTTTGTAAAGACCTAAACTACAGGTACAACATTTTCTGTTAAAAAAAAAAAAATCTGGATATTTTGTTATTTGCAAAAGAAATAACTGCAGCCTTTGTGATTTGATAATTGCCCCCACTCACACTGCGATTTCCATTTGATTGCAATATATAGTGCAGCCCTTCATTAAAGCCTAAATTAATCCAGTGTTGAATCTTAATTACAATTTTACTAACCCCTTCAAGTGATAGGTGACAGCATTGATTTATGACATCATAAAAAGTGGATTCATTCTTTGCTGGAAATAGAAAGATGTTCCTGGAATGTTAGCAACAAATCAGATCATGCTATCAAAGACAGCGGGAAGACATTTTGAAATTAAGCTCTACACAGGGGGATGTGAGTTCTTACCGTGAGCTGGATCAGGTGGGCCAAACTCCAGATTGTATCTCAGGACGTAAAAATTATTCCATACATAGAGCTGATTATCTCTGGGATTGTAATCCACTGCGGCGATGTACTGGTACTGGTTGGGAAAGTGGATGTCTACATATTCCCCGTGGTTCTGCTTGGTGTTGTAAACATAATCAATCAGGCTCTTGCTGACTTCGCTCTCGTTGTCTTCGTAGGTCGACCGCACCACGTACAATACTCCACAGATCATGAACGCGTTGGAAGCCGAGCGTTTGTCGTAGGCCGTGTCCCATGTCGCCTCAAAGCGTAAGGTGTAAGGGTTCAACTGACTGATCACCATCATCCCGTTGTTCTGCTCCGTGGCGTAAATCACCCAAAGGCCGTTTTCATCCACAGCCAAATCGATGTCCGTCTTTCCGCCCCACTTGTACGGCGATGTGTCATGGTAATTGGCGTTGTTGATGATGGCTTCTCCACTTTTGATTCGAGTCCGCAGGTCAAACTTCACAATGTTGCGTGTACGTTCCTTATTGAAAAACACAGCGCCATCGTAGACCACAAATCCAGTTCCGTCTACTCGGTGGGGCAGTTTGTATGTGATAGTTTGCCTCGCATTTTGGAAATCATCCAATGAGGAATACTCTATTAATGTGTCTGTCCTATAAGGAGTCCAAGGCATGAAGTAGATTTTGTCACCGGCTTGTAGTGGGTCTTTGCACCAGGCGCCGGCTTGTTGCTCCGCTTCAAACAGAAATGAAGGGTCACCAACAGCTTTCAGAGTCCCAGGACAAAGAAAAACTAGTGGTGGAAGAAGAGTAAAATAAAAAACAATACAGGTTAACATGTGAAAAGCAAAACCTATTATAATCTGCATCTAAACAATCATGTTAATCTCTATGTCCAGTTTGTTTAGCAGGTCCATGAGGAGTGGGGGACAGACACACATTAAAAAGTGGCCAAAACACAACTAACACTATAGCCAATAATTAAAAAAAGTATTACAAGGTGTTTGGCATTGTGCATAGAAAGAAAAACAGAACTAGAAGTTATTAAGCAGAATGTGGATGTATATATAGAGATATTACAAAATCTGAAATAAAAAGAAGCCTCAAAGACATCTACTGTTGGGAGTAAAAACAGAAATAAGGGAAAAAACAAAAATAAAAATACAGAAAAAACATTTGGTCCTGTGAACAAAAAATACTGCAGCCAACTAAAGTCACTTGGCAACAAGACGGGAGAGGTTATGAGAGAGCAGGAGTCACCACAGTCTGAAAAATGTATACGCAGAGTTGTATCTGTAACACCACCTTGTTACTATAAACCTGTGGCGTGTGTCGTTGTCAAGTGGTGCAAATCAGTTAATTTAAGAGCTCTACTAAAGAAGGCAAGTTTGTATATCTGCTGAGGTGGTTTTGGTTGTTGGAGGCATTCGTCTTGACAGAGAAGAAAGCAGCAAGTGGTCAAGTGTGGAAAAAATGGGGAGAAGAGTGAAGAGATGTGGGCTCAAGGAGGAAAAATAGGGACAGTAGAAAGCAATAGGCTTTGAAGAACAAGGGCCAAGAATCACTGTTACCATGGCATGCTATGGAGGAGGGTTTGGAAGCCAGGCAATATGAGAGATTCTGCTGAGTAGCAAAAAAGCACCCAGGGAGAATGAGAGAAGGAAGCCCCTGTGGACTGCAGCCAACATGCCCCCATTTACATTTTTGGCTGCTTCTGTGCTGTCTTTGCAATGACCAGACTCACTTCCCTTGATGCACTACAAAAGGCATTTTAGCATTACAGTCGGGGCCAATCTGGAGATAGTCTGTGATGGGCTGTAGGGGCCACCATGGGAGAAATAGGAAGTTTACA
Organism: Periophthalmodon schlosseri; assembly: GCA_000787095.1. Lineage (NCBI taxonomy): Eukaryota > Metazoa > Chordata > Actinopteri > Gobiiformes > Gobiidae > Periophthalmodon > Periophthalmodon schlosseri. The sequence continues at coordinate 71,885 of KN486551.1, forward strand.
ACCAGATGCCACAAAACAAGGAGCTAGGGTTTGGATCGTGTCTGTTATTTACCTTTTTGCTCCACTTCTATTTTAAGCGTTGGAGAGAGAATGAAAGGGGTGCAAGGGAAAAAGAAGAGATTAATATGAATTAACTACTAGAGCTATATGATTACATATGCAGAAAAACGTTATGAGACATTGACAAAGTCCAGGAGACCTATTTAGAGAAGGTAAAGTATTAGTGAGATTTAAGACATTCAGCTGCCAAGGCCTTGTTTAAGTCAGACTGTGGTCATTATCAGTTTATGAAAGGTTTACAGTGGTGTGAGGAAGTAACTGTAACTAAGATCTACCAAAGAGGGGTTTTAATACTAAATATATGTGCCATGTGAATTTACCATGGCACATGACCAGTACCATCATATTATTTTAACAGTGCAATAGATTGTCCACAACAAATAACTGTCATATTTATTTATACTTTTCCAATCAATTCAACTTTATTACGAACACAAAGCACCTGGTCTATAGAGGTTATCCAAAATCCAAAAATGCCAGTAATATAATGACTGTGAATTCAGTATTCATTCTGTTCTTTTTTACATGGGCCCCAAAGTGCAGTAGCCTGTGGCACCATGCTGCTGTTGCCATAAAAAATAGCAAAAATTGCATTGCATAATCTATTTATCAACCACTAAGTAGATGTCACTCTGATATATTTTGTGGGCTTCTAAATTGGTTATTTACACAAGCCAAAAAATGATTTATCATTTTCACAATGTTATGAAGTTAATGTGAACATGCTAATCCACCCACCACTATATGCCTTCCATTGGAGCGGGCACCAAAAAGGAATTAATAAATTGCTATGTTTGTAAAATGCAATTAGACCACAAGAAGCCAAATCTGGCTTGGTTTTGCTATTTTAATTTACCAACTTTCTACTTGGCCTTATCAAGAAAACAAGTAATCAGTGTTAATCACTGGACCAAGCTCCATTTCTAAAGCACTTGGCAGTTGAAACATGGATTAATTCAGCAATAAAACGTAATTAGTCAGTTTTTTGTCCTTTTGTGTGCAAGGCTTCCATACATTATAAGTAATACTTAACAAGGCACTCATTTAAGTTTGCTAAAACTCTGCCAAGCAATTAATCAGAACTATGACGTTACAAACTAAATCTGACTTTACTTTTCATATATTAACAATATAGTAATATGTAATATAGAAACAAACAAACAGCAAAGCTATGATTCTACATGAGACAGTGTATGTTATGTACGTGCTGGGGTCAACCCACACATCATCTACACATTTGGCCAGTTTAAGTAATGTGCTTACATTTAATACATTTCATATAGAGTCAACTATGAAAACAACAAAACGGTTCTGTTGCTATTACTGATCCACAGTCATTCAAGTTGGAATGAAACAAGTAACAGCAGGTGTGAAGAATTCGCTGTAAACCTTTTTGGCTCCACTCTAAAACTTTAGCTTTGAAAATGCAAATATAGATCTGTTACATTCTAATTTCCATTGAAGACGCTGGTTTCTCAGACTATAGTTGGTATGAATTTGAATTACTAACAGCAGAATTGTTAAGTAACATTTTCATTTTCATCGTCCCAAAATGCTTCAGATTAATTAAATAGATGTGTAGATCGACCCAAGCGTTAGAGAGTAAAGAAAATAAAGGTGAGTAAAATGCAACATAAAAGCAGGTAGTTCTGCCAAGGAAACTCAACAGCCCTGTTAACAAAGAGATTGTGAAGAAGCAAACAAATTATAACTACTGCAGTGTCCTTGACGGTAAGACAACAGGCAAAGAAACCGAGAGCATCTGAAAGGGAAAATACGAGACATGACGAGGGACGTGGTGACGTTAGTAGACATGTAAAGAGCAGATCAGTGGTGTCAGAAAGAATCTCACAAAGGTGATGAGGCTTCCTGAAAATTGCACAAAGGAAGGGAAGAAACGTCAGTAGTTTAAAATAGCAACATTCAAGAACAGACATGGCACAACCCAGCCCACGCCAACCATAAAGAACTCAAAATCACAAGACATAAAGGCTAATCTACGTGAGATGCTTTGTGGGATTCTGCAGTCACACTATTGTTTAAACAGATGCAAACTACGATATAAAGGGGAGTGTGAACTGTACATTACAAAGGGTTACTGGCATTTGATGTAAGACGAGATTTTTAGCATTGGGGACTGCATGCCCAATGACTCAACTTGGCATTTTATGTGATCTGAAATAAAGATAGTTGGAGATTATTAGGTCTTGCTATCTGAACATAGTGAGCGCTGAACAACCTTAATAAAGAAACATCTTGACTTTTATGTCGTCTGATTTGAGCAATTACTAGGGCCAATTCAAAAGGGTGAGTCAGTGCCAGGTGGAAGCACATTTTACATCCTTGGCTTGAACGTGGAGATAATGTTGCTAATGAGGGCAGTTGATGACAGGAACTGAATTACAGCGCCAAAACGGTAGAAATGACGGCCATTTCTTTGCAAGTTAAATCTCCAGGAATTGCATTAAGAATAGGTTTATTATTTATTAGTGTATAGTAAAAATAACATCTGCTAGTGTGGTAAACTTCGGGGTAAATTTATACGAGACAGATGCAGTGGCAGTTTCTTTGGTTAAAAAATTATTAAAATAGGGCACTGTCTAGAGGCTTGTCGTTGATCAGCTTAATAGGGATTTAATATGTTTTCTTACAAAATAACTTCTCAAGTCTTGTATCCACAGCAAATCCGCTAGATCCTAAGCTGCTAAAAAAGACTGCTACGGTGCCACTTGTAAACATTAATTTCACAATAATATGGTACTAAACGCATTTTGTTTTGGAGAATTTTGACAGTATACATTGGTGAAAATGGAAGCTTGGTAAGGGGCAAATCAAATGGGGATTGTTTATAAAAAAGACAATTTAGAACGGGACATACTTGGGGCTTGTGGGGGAGAAGTGGACTGGACTGGGCTTGTGTGGACTGAATCAGACGGGGAGAACACTAAGCACTTACCGGGGCAGTTGCGATACGAAACATTCTGAGTTCTTGATCCTATTCTGGTTGGGCATGGACCTTGAGAAGCATAAAAAAGACGGAGGGGCTACAGACATGCATTTCTGAAACTTTAAGTGAGTTGGAATTGGACCGGCTTGCAAGTTTGGCCAGGGCACAAAGTCCTTGGGCAGAAGATTAGTAAGTGTGCAAAAAAAAATAGTGGCAGAATACAATGATGATAACAGTAGGTGGACGTAAATGCACCTCTGGGCTAATCCTGCTATTAAGGCTTGAGGTAGCAAGACATAGAATCGATACTGCACTTATGAGACATTCACTCACAAGTCAGCCAAAAACACTAGAAGTAAAGGGCGCTAAAATTGGGCCCGCTCAAAAAGGTGACTTGGAATACTTATTTCTTATTCCGGTTTTAATTACAGGTGCTCAAAGCCTTGGCGAGGTTAACCTTTAAGGTGTAATGAGTTTCCCCATCTAATGGTGTGCACTAATGTGTTCTGATTTAGCAGTAAGGGAGATATACTCGGACAGCTTGGTTAGTAATGAGCAGTTTGGAATGCGTGTTGCAAAAAGTTGAAAATGTTATTTATATACAGGCCTTATTTAAATCTACAGATACAACCAAATACTATTTCTTTGTCATATCAATTAAAGAAAGACTCAAAATAATTATCTTGTAAATGTTGCTTAAGGTGTGTCGAAAGATGACATATTCGCAAATTAAAGGACAAAGAGGTGGTTTAATTGAAAGGGCAAACTAAATGTTATTTGTTGGGTGATTTGGGGATGAATAATTTAGCATGGGACAGGCGGAGAAAATGGGTGAAATTATCAACTTGTTGACTTACAAGTGCAAGCCTGTTACATAATGAAACATCTGTTCGCATATTCAAACACCTGTTGTGTGGATGTATATTAAGTCATCAGGGTAATTCAGTTTTTTTCTGCCTGATAGACTGACATTGGCCTTTTCTTCTACTCTACCCATTCTTATAAACAGGCTTGTAGGTCCAGGCTGAAAACACGGTGAGTACATCAATAATAGAAGGCAGTACAGAGGACGACCAAAGGCTTTCACAGGTCATATTTCATGAAAAGTTCATAGTGTGACACAGATGAAGGACGAGATGGGGAGAGAAAAAAAAAAAACTGCTGGAAGGTGTTGCAAGAGTGTCTGGACGAGGTAAAACGGCAGAAAAAATTGAAATAATGAGAACAGAGAAGAAGCCAGTGGAGTTAATAAAAGACAAATTAAGGAGCAGTGAAGGGAATGGTAAGTGAGGTGGTGTACAAATCATGACAGGAGGCTATACTTACTGTAGGGGACACACTCATACTGGACCTCCAGGTATTTGTAGGTTCCTGGACAGGGGTCAGGGAAGACGTCCGACCCCGTGATTACAATGCACTGGGTTCTATTGTTGCATCTGGAAAAACAAAAGACAGAGAAATAAATTACCTGCAAGAACGCGTGATGAAAGTCTTTATTTACTCAGATAGAGGAATGACTTAAAAACAAATATGCCTATTCAGAGCGTTCAGAAGACACATGTTTTACACCAGATGCCACAACCCACATTTTAATCAAGGCATTGGATTCAGCATAGTCAAATAATATTACCATTTTCCAGCCACTGCAAAATAATTTAAATCATATCATTTTGTTGTTATATATTTTGTTGTTATAGATTTGCATTTCTGGAGCTGTCAGAGCCAGTAATTTCCCCCAATGCATATGAGTAATGATTTGATGTCACATGCTTTTTTCCTAATCATTTAAGCTCGCAACTGGAGCCAAGTCACCATTTCCTTGTCTTGTGTCCGTTTAATACTGGATTCATAACATGCAAGAATCTATTAATGCAGGTGAAAAAGAATTCTTAAGCAACTACATTTACAGGGAAACAAAGTTGCGGTGAAGTGCTTTTACCGCAAGCTACCGCTATCCTATTTAGCGTGTTAGCATTGAAGTCAGGGTCAATGCTTTTCACTCAGACCTCGCCTGTGTTCTCCACTGTGTAAAAGATAGGCTTTGTACACC
>KN486553.1:0-14694 GCA_000787095.1 Periophthalmodon schlosseri
AGTCCTCATAATAAATACTGAGCCCCATAAATCTTGTTCCATCACGTTCTGAGCACTAAGTCGATACAGTGATCCTGGTGCCGCCTGCAGCTGCCTCTGCTGCAGCTCTGAAGCACTTCAGATGTTGCTGTGGAGCCTGAAGACTGTCAGAGCTCACACTGTCAGAGCTCACACTGCAGAGTGAGGTCAGTGGACACTTCAGTCGTGCAGATGGTTCTTATAACAGACTTTAATAATCTGTTAATAATAATAATAGGGCCGATAAATGGTCCATATTTTAGTCCAGACGGTAAGAAGAGCTCCTCTGAGGAGTGCTACGTTTGTGGGCTGCTTAAATACGGAACAAACTGAAGAATATGAAGTACAAAAGTATAAAAGTATAAAGTGCCGGTGATACCTACAGTATGTAACAGTAACACCCACAGGGAGTATTTTTAGAAGCTCAGTTAGACGCTCACTTAGTCATTTAGTGTCATTGCATCGGCTCCATTAGGGCTAATAACGCTTTAATTGCTCCGGTCTGCGTCTCCGAGTTGGGAGTGGACAGGGGCCTTCAGAAAAAATAAGTTATTCTGTATATGTAATGTTACCAGTAAATGGTTCATATGTTTAATAATTCCCTTTGGAGATTTTGTTTAGGAGGAGGAACAAATAGTAAAGATTGTGAGGTGTCCCAAATACTGAAACATAAATATATCTTTATTCTGTCCCCTTCTGTCGTGTAAGAGCTTTGTGCATTTATAACTGCTCCTATTCTACACACATTACTTATCTATAAACTTAAGGCTAGTGATGAAAATTCAGTTCCAATTCTCTGACACCAGCATTAAACAAAAAAATTCATTCAAAAAAATTATATATTTTTCAAGCTTTTGTTTCAGGATTCAAGATTCTAAACTGAATTACGCTCAGTTCATTCATAATATCACTTTAAAAAGCGTTTTAAAGCACCGCTATTAAGAAAACAATATACAAATCTGTCTAAAAGCTAAAAGTTTAAAAACGTGAATGTCTCTCCGCTCTTCAGCCTTATTTCACCCTGATCTCCGTCCGGTCAAATTAAACCCACCCCATAATTCACCCAACACTAACCCATCGTTTCTCCAGCGTCAGCACTTGGCACGAGAAATTTTTGGAAAAGAAATTACAAAAGTACATGATTTGAGCCACTTCGGTAATCAACCCGTGCACAAGAGCCGCGCGCGGCGTGAAGAGGATGGGCGGGGCGCTGGAGAGCCGCGGAGTGGGTGGTGGAGGCAGGAAGCGCGAAGGATTGTGGGAAACAAAACAGGGCAGGCTGGGGGCTCAGGGGTTACGCTGATAAAGTACCTCTTCAGATTCAAGTGTTGGGAGGGCGATAATCAGAGAAATGCTCGTGCTGAGTTCAGGAGTTTGGCATTACTGGTTTGTGATTACGGGAAACAAAATGAAACGGCGCATAAGCCGTTACCGAGGTTCACTTACGGATATGAATCATCGCCGTATGTTTGACTGTCGTGTGCAGCTGGGCCTCTGTAACCAGGCAACAAAGCGCTGTACCTTTAGATGGACAATCACTTGAACCTCTCAATCACGGCCTTTTTAACAATCGCTTCGGTGTTTGTCCAACCGAACGGGGGAAATGGAAGCTTATCGTCGCAGCCTCACGGTCGGTGGAAAGAGCGAACCTTTTTATGAAACACTCAAAAAACAGAGGAGTGAACGGAAAAGCGTCACAAAGGAAGTACGGCGCAGTATCAGCCCTTTCGTCGAAGTAGATTAGAACTGGAGCGTAATAGGCTCTGTGTACGGGAGCACGCTAGCTAGCTCACTGCGGCTCAAAGCTAATGCTAACTTTTACTTTACGGCACATTTAAAAGCTCGTGCACGCCAGAAGCTCGTGCGCGCTCATCCTGCTTGTTTCACACTTTTCTTTCTGTCACTTTTTGATTTTCAACATGCAACACAACACTGCACAGTCACACACTCGACGTTACACCTTCGACATTTACAGACATCCGCGCCTCATCAAAACTTGCTTTAAATTAATTCCTTTGTTAAATAAACTTTAATGTGTAAACTTTAATATGTTGTTTGCCATATTTTCTGTCATGTCACATTAAAATTGATTAATGTAAAGACCGATTGTTTTTATATCTAGATTATTTCAGTTTGTGATGTTATTTTAATATTGGTCATGCCTCAAAATTAGCATTAGCATTAGCATTGAGACACAAACATGTCTCTTTCTAAACACCGAAGTGTCTCTGGTGAAGTATTTTATTTGTGTAGTGTTTAACATGTTGTCAGTGACGTCCACCCGCAGCTCCCTGTCCACTGTCTGACCCTAACACCCTGACCTCTGACCCCTGACCCTTAACCCACCCACAGCTCCCTGTCCACTGCCTGATCTTTAATGAAATATTTATTCATTTTAGCGTGACTCGGCAAAAACCTCATAGAGATAAAACTGGACAGGAAGTAGATATTTATTCTTTTAGCGTGACTCGGCAAAAACCTCATAGAGATAAAACTGGACAGGAAGTAGTGACGCTAACAGTGAGACAGAGGGCGCTGTTGTGCATGGAGCCAATTGTAGGTCACTGAAAAACAGCAAAATCATTCCTTTGAGTAGTTTATACTAGAGACAGACCAATATATCGGTTGGGCGATATATTGGGCCGATATTTGCACTTTTTAGCACATTGGTTATCGCCCTTAAATCTCCAGCACAGGCCGATCTTCAGTTTTGGCCGACCTGCTGCAGAAAACATACACATGAAGCTAATTTTAACACTTTAGTGCGAAGAGACAACAGCCCAAAACATGACTCCACAGCTCTGTTATGGGCTTGTGCTAAAAACAAGGGCTGTGGGTGAGTTTTTAGTACATTTAAATTACATCTAGTACAAATGAGGTAAAACACTGTAAGCAAAGATTTCCATAACACATAATTTGGAGAAAAAAATCTAAATTGACCCAAAAAATATCTGCAGAACTCATGGACCATCAGTTTCTCTGGATTCTAAACAATCGCTTTCGGCATTGGCCATGAAAAAAAACATATTGATCGATCTATAGTTTAAACAGTTGTAAATTTGACATCTGCAGCGAACGAAATGGTTTCAAATGTCCAAATAACGAAGAAGGTAAAGATCCTGTCACAACGAAGCTCTTTCCACTCGGGTTTTTGAACCGCCTTCTCGCAGATGCAGAGAAGAGTAGAGCTCGTTTATGAAATATTTGCTATAATAACTAAATAAACCTTAAACAGCCATAACAGAGCATGAAGAAAGACTTACTTCATAATGAACAAACGGTTTATTAAGAACGATTCAGTCGACTTAATGAAAACACCAGCCCCTTCATTAAGTAGTTCTGATGTATGTATTTTGAATAGTCCTCGAGACGCCTCATCTTTTTTTCAAGAGGGGTCCTGAATCGTTCTTAAATCAGACCTATTCTGCAAAACGGACTTTTCAGAGCTTTTTACCATAATCTAACTGTTTCTCCGTCTCATTTACCCACTCGAAGTCGTATTTAGAGTGATTCAGACACGTTTGAGAGTCTTTAATCTCCTGGATTCAAGACGTCATTGCTCTGATCTACCCCCGTTTTCGCCGCCGCCGGTACCGTGCCAACTCCCAATTTCATTTTCTTAATCAGTGATACGCGTAGGATTCGGCAGCATCGCATGGCCGTTTTGGCACAAATGGAAAAAAATAGGCTGCTCCCGAAGCGCGATCTCAGCGGACTCGTTTCTTTTAAGTCGTTTTAAAGTATTGCGAAAATGTCCAAAATATGTTCATGCTTTTATCAATAGTGAAGTGTTACCAAACCAAACCCTTTATACAAACTGCTCATACGCGACGCTCTGGAAATAGGCAAAAAAATTATGTTTTGCGGTAGTTTCACCGAGAATAAAATAAGCTCGATGTAACAGAAGAAAATGACTGTAACTACGAACACGGAGGTAAAAATCTTGAGCAGAAGTGTCATTCTGTGGGTCTATTTTTAAACCGTGAGCCCGTATCTCTTTACTTTGCCATTTGCTGCTGCTCCACGGAGACTTTTCATCTTTACACATAGATTTAAAAAGGCGTTCTCTCCGTTCTACTCACTCCCACTCCTTTCTGCGGGCCTGAGGGGTGCTCTGGATCTTGTGCGCCTGGTGAGCCATGATCACATCCTTCTGCTCCACCAGCCCCCCCCTCCTGCGGCGGGCGCTGTGGGGGCTGAGGGACCCCGAGCCCTGGTCCGAGTCGTCCCGGGGGCCGGCTAAGTCGAAGCTGGCCGCCCGGGGGGGTAGGCCCAGGTGCTCCGGCCCGCTGTTGGGTACCTGTGAATGAATCGGTTACTTAATTATAGAGATAATACACAATATAATCTCTGTGTTGACCGACGAGGAGGTGGACGCTACGCCGTGTTAACCGTAGACTGTGTGAAGACGTGGACTGAGTGAGCGTGACGTCACCCACGGCGTTCGGCTCCAAATGAAGCTCATCGAGGCCGGAGCAGGTATAGGGACGATTTGGAGCCGAGTTTCATATTTGGAATTACGACCACGAGTATCATAGCAACCAAAGAGCCAATCCGGAGGGAGGCTGTTGAAGGCAACGCCCCAACTTCTTTCCCAGAGGTCGCTCTCACTAGCGTTAGCAACAGGTTTGACTGACAGCGTTGCTATGCGCCCACCGGGTTAATACAAAATGACGCTCGACCCTGTTATAATGTTCATCACATTATTCATTCAATCTACTGAATGTAACACATCTTTAAATAGCTCACTGTGCCCCTCCCATGTGACATCTCATGTGAGTAATCTGAGTTCTTTGTGATTATTCACACTTGTGGTGGTTTTGACAAAGTAAATTATGTAAAAAGGGCAAACGACTGCGGCAAAGACAACGATGAGACATTTTTAAAATATTCAATGAGTTCTTTTAAAGGCACCATCCGTAAGTTTATTTGATTTTTCCCCACTAGATGGCAGATGTGAAACCTGTCCCCCCACCTGGGCCCTCCTTTCACCTTGCCCCTCCCCCCTACCTTAACCTTGCCCCTCCTCCGTCCTTTTACCTGGCCCCTCTCTTCACCTGGCCCCTCGCCCCTCTTCCCTCCCCTCGCCTCGCCCCTCCCGCCTCCCTTTACCTGGCCCCTCCCCCTTCCTTCACCCGGCCTTTGTTCATGCTCACCTGAGTTTTCTGGTCTTCTTCTATCAGGCCAAAGCTGGCACACAGGAGTAACATAGATAGCACCTAGTGGTGATATGTGAGAATGCACCAGGGCCGGGTAAACTTCCTTTTACTTTGTCTTCTAAATACAACAGTTACTCTAAACATCTCACCGGGTGTTTTTGATGCTCACACTTCTTTTGTGCACATAAACACACACATCTGGGTCATTCGATTTAAACTGGCCATATAAATGTGCCCAGTGTGAATGAAGCAAAGAGGTTCTCGCTCTGTCCTATTTTTCCTCAGAACATCAGAACCTTTTGTCGTGGCGTCTACCTGCAGTGAGCACGAGCGGTTCCCCTGGGCCAGACCCGGGCGGGCGGCGGCGGGGCCGCTCCTCCTCCATGGTTCTGGTTCGGGGAGGGAGAGGGACGACTGGACCCTAGCCCCGCTGTAGCCGGGCAGCGGGCGGAGACTGGCCGCGAGCGGGACGTGCAGGGACTGGTCTGAGTTGGTGAGCATCTTGAAGGCCGGGCGCTGGCAGCCTCACCATAGCGCTATAAATAGAAAGAAAAGGCATTGATTAGAGAAGAATGGCTACGACTGGTACAATACAGCAAATATGTGGCTGGTCGTTGTCTCCCGTTGCCATGGCGCCCGGCGTCAAAATACTGTTTTCAATAGAATGTCCAGCCTTTTGTGTTATTTTATTCAGAACAAATAGAAATAGAAGAGAAGATATTTACATGAGAACTGTCTGATTTAAAACCCACAAGTGACACATTTACATTTTTCAAATTTGCTTATTTCTTTCCAGTACGGCAACAAGATTAATCATAATCGAATCGAAAATATCAATTTGAATGGACGCATTAGCAAATCACAAAGGCTGCCATTTTTGAAGTACCACAAACATCATCTCCTGTCTTATTCTGCATTTTGTATAGTGTCAGTGTGAGGGTAAAAAGGGGTAAAACTATATATATATTGTTGAGTCAGATCCACTGACTCACAGGTTGGCGGTGCGATTCCAGCTCCCACAGATGAATGCTGTCGTTGTGTCCTTGGTCAAGACACTTATCCCACCTCGCCCCCAGTGTCTGTGTGCACTGTGTATGAATGTGTGTGTGAATGGGTGAGTGGTTCCTTGATGGTGGAAAAATGACATATAAAAATGTGACCATGACCATTTAACTATAATTATGGTGTTTATCATGTTTATTCTCTCAGTACCACAGACTCTGTAAAGAAGTGGACTAAGTCAGTGTCACCCACAGCGTTCGGCTCCAGCCAAATAAATCTCATCGAGGCCAGAGCAGTTATAGGGGCCAATTTGGAGCAGAGTTCCACATTTGGAACGGGCTCTGTACACATTAGCACGCTAGCTAGCTCACTGTATCTAAAGCTTAAAATCAGAAAACATAAACAACAACCTATTAAAATTCAAATTAATAAAAAAAAGACTACACAATTATTTTTATATGTAGAATATTTCAGTTTGTGGTGTTGTTATAATATTTGTTTTGCCACAAAATTAGCATTAGCATTAGCATTGAGACACAAACATGTCTCTTTCTAAACACAGAAGTGTCTCTGGTGAAGTATTCATTTTATCTGTGTAGCGTTTAACATGTTGTCAGTGACGTCCACCTGCAGCTCCCTGTCCACTGTCTGACCCTGACCCTCTGACCCCTGACCCCTGACCTCTAACCCACCCGCAGCTCCCTGTCCTCTGCCTGATCTTTAAATATTTATTCATTTTAGCGTGACTCGGCAAAAACCTCATACAGATAAAACTTCCCGCCCGCACCGCTGATTTAACAGGAAGCGGGAAACGCTGTCAATCAAACCTGTTGCTAACGCTAGCGGTAGCAACCTCTGGGAAAGCAGGTGCCTAATTTGTCTGTTATTAATGTTCATATTTTGATTTACAGACACAGTAGTGAAATAAAAACCCCAGGATCATGTAGAGGGTTAATACGAACATTTAAGACCAAAATGAGTCTGACAGCAGCAGGTACAGAGAGAGGACACAGTTTTTACATAGAAAGTGAATTGGAGCCAGAGTCGATGGAGCCGGAAGCGCCCATGATCACTTCCTGTTTGGAACGAAGCGGCTAACAGGTTAGCAATGCCCATTTATACATACAGTTTATGCTCACTACTCACTTTTGTATGATTTTGAACAGCAAAAAAATCATTGTTTTATAGTAAATGGGTCAATCCCACTAAAATATTGATAGATTTATTTATCGCCCACAGCAAAACTTTGGAACTTAATATGTCCTATCATAGAAATGTTTTTATTTATTTATTTTGTAGTTTAAAGTATGTAATTACTGTCTGCGGTCTAATTATCAGTGACGCATAATACAAACCCCGGGGTCATAACGACGCCCACACTTCCTCCCATTTTCTCCCATTGACCCATTTTCCCAAGTATTTGTTAAAAGTTCCACCTGGCGAACGTGGCCCGGCGCAGCACACCTGTCGGCTTTTATCCGCGCATTCACTTTGCTTTTTAACCGTTCCCTTTAATCCTGGAAGCCATAGTCCGTCTCCGTGCTGCTCGTAGGAAGCGCCGTGCATAGTGTGATTGTCTGCAGAACAAAAACACTATTCAAGGCGAAGAATTCATTTGGAATCTGCAACAAAAGCGGCAAATTGTCCGCTCTTTTTCTAGCCTATTACCAGCCGGAGCATATGTTAGAACGAGCCGAGGATTTTGATGATCAGCCATGCAGAGATGGTGGTAATAAAGCAAGTGGGTTGAAGGTCTCAGCTTGTATAGAAAGTAGGACAAGTCAAGTTAATGGGGAAGAGTTTTGTACTTTCGCTCTGACTATGGCACCTTGTAATTCGTAGTAGTTAATGTTCTGGGTTAGACATAAATGGAGGACAGTTATGCCATTACTTAGAAGCCCTGGTTGTACAATGGGGGAATGGGAGGGAGATAGAGACTGTGGGCTACACATGGACTGGTCTGGTCTGGTTTTGTTGACCATGAGGTCGCCAAAAGTATCGAAAATCAGATCCTAATCGATGCTAAAGCTAGTATCGAAGCTACATACACATTTGAGCAGGTATAGATAATGAAAAAGTCACATTCATGGAATCACGGACACAATAGTGAAATAAAAACCCCAGGATCATGTAGAGGGTTAATACGAACATTTTAAGACCAAAATGACGAGTCTGGCAGCAGCAGGTACAGAGAGAGGACACAGGTTTTCAATAGAAAGTGAATTGGAGCCAGAGTCGATGGAGCCAGAAGCGTGACCATGATCACTTCCTGTTTGGAACGCGTCAGCTAGCAGGTTAGCTATGTCCGTTTATATAAACAGTATGGTTCAAAATAAGACCTATATGGAGCTTAACAGTGACGCTCAGGTTCTACAACTAAATTTTCCATTCATTTTTCCCATAGACTTTTCGAAAATTCAAATATTAAGAGTTCAAAGGCATCGTGGAGGCTAACCAGCTACATGCTAACCAGCTACATGCTAACCAGCTACGTGCTAACCAGCCACGTGCTAACCAGCTACGTGCTAACCAGTCACGTGCTAACTAGCTACGTGCTAATTAATCTCCATAACGCGGTTGTTTTAAGTCCAAAAAGAACGTTTAAAAATGCAAGATTCTGTGAAATGTTTTAACAACTTCACGGTTTATAAAGTTTCAGAACCAGATTTTAAATAAAATTATAGGTCTTGCTGTCATTAATTTCCACGTAGCTGATTATCCCCGAGCAACCTTTCGAATATTGAACATAATTTTTATTTTTTTCTGAAAGTCTTTGAGAAAAATGAAAGGGTAATTTTGTTCCAGAACAGCAGTGTGGGCGTCTCTGTTGAGCTCCATATCGCAACATATTGGCAGAGCTGATCTATCGGCTGCTCTGGATTCTGAGGAAAACATGTCAGAATCAGACTGGAAAAACATCCAAATCTACCATAAACAATTCCGGTTTTATTTTCCGAACATGGAAGTATGAAGATTGGTGAAGCAGTGGCAGCAACACACGGCAACGTAGCAACATACGACACTCAGATGTACAATTTTTGAAGAACCACAAACAACAAAATGTCCTGTTTTATTCTGCATAAAAACATCTAACCCTGTAGTTTAGATCTGTACAAACATGTCCCTGTGTGTCAGATGCCCTCCCTGTGTCTCCATGGGGTCTTATTCTGCATAAAAACTGCTATCTCTGTAGTTTAGATCTCAGTATTTTTGTCAGTTCTTCCAAAATCTGAACTTTGAACAAAATCCTACAAATTTCCTTTTTCTTAATTAAAAATAAATCAAACTTTTTAACCAAAACGCACTGAAAAAGTGGGATTTGGTTTGAACCAGTTGGACAAGGACTAAAGTGTTGTTGGCCGTGAGGCTGAAGGGGAGATGACTGAAGCTGACTGAAGCTGGCTGAAGCTGACTGAAGCTGACTGAAGCTGACTGAAGCTGACTGAAGCTGGCTGAAGCTGACTGAAGCTGACTGAAGCTGACTGAAGCTCACGGGGAGGAGGTGTGAGTCACTGGGCTGTGCTCCCAGGGCCACTGCAGGACTCGGGGCTGAACGGGCCTCAGACCGGTGCTGGTTCTGATACAAGGTCAAAACACATTCACCACAGAGTTTGTCCAGCGCCTGGAGGTTTGGAACACACTTTGGGCTCACAGACTCGGCAAAAAGTGAAGTTACAAGGTGAAAATTTGTGTAACACAAGAGCAGGACTGTCAGAAGTATAAAAACTCACATACTAAAACTAGATACTCATAAAACAGGACTAAACCAGGACTAAACCAGGACTAAACATGGACTAAACCAGGACTGAACCAGGACTAAACATGGACTAAACATGGACTAAACCAGGACTAAACCAGTATTAAAGCAGGGCTAAACCAGGACTAAACCAGTATTAAAGCAGGACTAAACCAGGACTAAACAGGACTAAACCAGGACTAAACCAGGACTGAACCAGGACTGAACCAGGACTAAGTCTTAGGTTCGATTCCCGCGCTGCTCGGGCTGTGTATATTTTCTTTCAGTTTCTCCAAGCACAACAGACTCCTCCTCCTCAAACGTTCTGACCCAGATCTTGGCCGAGGATCTGACGGAGGGTTGCCGGTTCCTGCTGTCTCTCACTGCAGCAGCAGATTGCTCAAAGGGAACAAGTACTTTAACTATCATCTTTACGGTGTCGATTATGGTCTAAATACAGCCCTGTCCATCTCATGTAACAGATGAGCTCTTTAAGACGCTCTGAAAAGTCTGTTATTGAAATAGTGTAATACTCCAATGACCTTTTGCCACCAGCATTTTTGCTTTAGTGATTTTTAAACGATTTGAAATGATTATATAAGTCCATGTGTCACTGGACTTAAAGGGCCCGTATTTATGTTCTAATGTTGTTTCCTCATCACAAACAGACCTGGATACCTGCATATTTAGACTGAGTTCTTCTCTCAAACTGAAAACGCTCTGTTCCACCTCGTGATGTCACAACGTGGTAATACAGGAAGCGCTCCACTGCGTTTTTAAACCTTCAGTAGAATCATTTGGATGAATTCAGCCCTGGATTTGGTCATCTTTACTGAACTAAAGGTAAAAGGAGCTGTTAAAGCTGTTAAAACTACCACTTCATGACATCACAAGGTGGAACAGAGCGTTTTGAGCTTTGGAGATGTAGACAGACTAATAATAAAAGGTTACTCAAACATATGTGAGT
The DNA here is from genome assembly GCA_000787095.1 of Periophthalmodon schlosseri. Lineage (NCBI taxonomy): Eukaryota > Metazoa > Chordata > Actinopteri > Gobiiformes > Gobiidae > Periophthalmodon > Periophthalmodon schlosseri. The sequence continues at coordinate 10,883 of KN486553.1, forward strand.
GAAGCAAAACACAACTCCAGGTCTGTTTTTGAGGAGATAACAGCATTAGAACATAGATCAGAGAATAGCGTAACACGGGCCCTTTAAGTCGAGCAGTACATGGACTTATATAATCAATTTTGTGTAAAAACGGACCTTTAAAACTGAAATCTAAGACATTTTAAATACATTTTTCGCTGATCATCCCATGCCATTTATTTTAATCTTGCTACGGACCGTGTTCTCCAAAGAAACACTTGGATTGGAACACTTGGTCTACGTTCTATCAATCAAATCCTCATGTATCTGGCGTCTGCTCTGTGTTGTTCTCGATGCAGCAGCTGGTTTTCGTACTACAGCCTCTACAGCGGCAGTGGATCTATTATAATGATTCATTTGGCAACAAGCAGGTGGAATAGACAGAGTGAGTCAACACGGTCATCTACAAGCTTCAGTAGACTCCAAAATCATTTTCCGATCCAAAAAAATGTATATAGTTTGTTTTTTAAAGCCCTAATCTGCGGTAACTGCCTATAATTATTCTGAACTGTTTTTGGACGGTGATAAAAACACGTCCCCTCCCTCTTCTTCACTTTGAGCGAAATAAATGTCACCTCTTTTGGATCAGTATCTTGTTTACCTTCAGGGAACATCTTTGTTTTAAAATGCCATCTTGTTCTGATATCGATTAGCGCGAGACCTTAACGCATTACTCTGATCTCAGCACGTTCTCATCTAAGTCTGTTTGAGAAAGAAAGAGAAAAGAACTCGTTAATGTAGCTTTTAAATTTCAAACGAGTCCCTCGCTGTGCGCTTTAATTAGTCCGGAGTCTGGAAACAACTGGAGCCCGCCTTTTCCAGTCATCTGTGCGCGTCAGCTGAGGGTCGCGAGGCACTTAACAGGTGAGGCTAATTAAGAAGCCTTTTCATGGAGTTTTACACTGGCTCAAGTCGCACGCGCTCCCAGAACACACGTCAAAATCTTATCTGGAGGCGGGAAAGTGAAGCGCGCGTAAAAATGCAAAAAACAAGGTAATTAGCAAATGAATAAAAACACCTTGACTTTACCTTGAGGCGCCGCGCTCTGCTCCATGACCAAGAGTCTCGTATCGGGCGGATCCCAGATTTCTCCCGGCTCTTTAGGTCCAAGTTGAAGCGGGTTGTGAGGCGCGAGGTTCCTTCAGGAGCGATGATTATACCGCTGCATGACTATAAATACCGCCAAGTGGCCGGGAGCCAGAGGAGCGTGTGGCGCACAGCGGAGACGACCACAAACACGCGGGGAAGGGAACGGGAACGGGCGGGAATCGGATCTGCAGCGGCTGCGTTGGTGGCGACCCTCTTTAGCGTGTTTCAGATTGATTCAAAGTTAATGTCACGGTGGAGTGGCGCGTGTACTGTGAGGACGTGAACGCAACAGGTCTGAAGTAGATGGAGAGCCGTGTTTTTGGAGATGTTTGCCGCTAGGTGGTGGACTACGGCCGCGTACCTGGCGAGCGCGCGGGCTCGTCTGGGGAGGGAGAGATAGTGTGAATGGTCTTGACATGAAATCACGGCTCTATATTAAGATCTGAGTGCTTCTCACCTGCACTCTCTCCATTGTGCCCGCGCGCCGCCATCATCATCATCGTCTTTTCAGCTCCTAAAAATAAACGGAAGGAAAAAAACGAAAGGCTGTGGGTTTCCAAGTCAAACATTAACCTATCGTGTTTGTGATACTGCCCCTTTTCACAAATCCTCTTTCACTTTTTTGTTACTTAAAGCCAGGCCCGGGTGTATTTGAGTTTCAAAGGGGCGCAGACGTAACACGCTCCATTAAAGGCCCCACGTTACGTAAAAGGGTCTTTTTAGCTTTAAGTCATGTTCTAACGCTGTTCCCTCCTCAAAAACAGACCTGGAGTTGTGTTTTGTTTCATTCTCACATGTTTGAGTAACACTTTATTATTAGTCTGTCTACATCTCCAAAGCTCAAAATGCTCTGTTCCACCTTGTGATGTCATGAAGTGGTAGTTTTCAAGTTAACAGCTCCTTTTACCTTTAGTTCAGTAGAGATTGGCAATTCCAGGGCTGAAATTATCCAAATGATTCTAGTGAAGGTGTGTGGAGTTTAAAAACACAGTGGAGCACTTCCTGTATAACCACATGATGACATCACAAGGTGGAAGAGAGTGTTTTCAGCGTAAATCTGCAGGGTTTGCGTGTTAAATATGTGAGAATGAAACAAAACACAACTCCAGGTCTGTTTGTGACGAGGAAACATTAGAACAGATCAGAAAACAGTGTAATATGGGCCTTTAAAGCTGCACTATGTAACTTCTGGTGGAGGGTCCACCTGCCTGTGTCCATGGAGATGTTATTGCTTTGCCTAATGTTCCACAGTATGGCATTTAAACACATTATTTCAATAGAGACGAGCAAGTAACAAGGTGAAGACTGTGGCGTATTCTGAGAAAAAAAAAAAAAAACATCTGTAATGAAATAAATGTTTGGTTGATAAGTTTAATGTCACACCGTGGAACATTTCAGGCAAAGTAATAACATCTCCATGGAGACAAGCAGGTGGCAGATCCTCCAACGGAAAAGTTAAATCGTGAATCTTTAAAGCCTCGGTATAAAATTCTTGACAGAATCTATTGTTATTCAATACAGGCCTAAATAAACGGCCTGTGTGAAAGTGTAACTGTTGTACTGGATGAGTTCTTCTCTCAAACAAAAACACTCTGTTCCACCTAGTGATGTCATCAAGTGGTAATACAGGAAGTGCTCCACCGTGTTTTTAAACTCCACACACCTTCACTAGAATCATTTGGATCATTTCAGTCCTGGAATTTCCAATCTCTACTGAACTAAAAGTAAAAGGAGCTGTTCACTTGAAAACTACCACTTCATGACATCACAAGGTGGAACAGAGCGTTTTGAGCTTTGGAGATGTAGACAGACTAATAATAAAGTGTTACTCAAACATGTGTGAATGAAACAAAACACAACTCCAGGTGTGTTTTTGAGGAGGTCACAAGAGTCAGTTTTGTGTAACATATGACCTTTAACCCCTGATGACTTCACTCGTCACACACCTGTGGCACCTGTCTCACACTGCTGTCGTTGGCACAGGTTAAATCCGGCTTGATGACAGTTTAACCCCAGATCCAGACCAGCAGGAAGCGCCGTGGAGCTGTGCACCAGAGGGAGAGAAAAACAGGTAGAAATGACAGCTTTTCAATCTAAAAATATCAGAAGAAAAACAGCGTCTCAAAGTGTGTGACTCTTGTGTTTAACCTGGTTAGAATGTGATAGTAGAGCCTTTAACTCTAGACACGATATCTGGGTGTTTTCTTGTTCTTTTCCTGTGTATCGTGTATCTGTACGTTTGTTTTTTGTTGACTTTTATGTGAAGCTCTTTGGTCAGAAGGGCTCATGTCACACTGTTCTCTCATCTCTGTTCTAATGTCGTTTCCTCATCACAAACAGACCTGGAGTTGTGTTTTGTTTCATTCTCACATGTTTAACACACAAACCCTGCAGATTTAGGCTGAGTTCTTCTCTCAAACGGAAAACACTCTGTTCCACCTTGTGATGTCATCATGTGGTAATACAGGAAGTGCTCCACTGTGTTTTTAAACTCCACACACCTTCACTAGAATCATTTGGATCATTTCAGCTCTGGAATTACCGATCTCTACTGAACTAAAGGTAAAAGGAGCTGTTAACTTGAAAACTACCACTTCATGACATCACAAGGTGGAACAGAGCGTTTTGAGCTTTGGAGATGTAGACAGACTAATAATAAAGTGTTACTCAAACATGTGTGAATGAAACAAAACACAACTCCAGGT
>JACM01072014.1:0-26151 GCA_000787095.1 Periophthalmodon schlosseri
TTGCACTTACATATCTATTGAAAGTAAACTAGCCATGTCCACCTCCAGGGATCGGGTTGGTTTGGAATGAAAACAGCGGCTCCCTTGGGTGCACTTTGTGAATGAATTTGAAAATGCTAATCTAATCTGAATATTTTCCACGTCATTACTGTGAGAAGAAAGAAAATGCCCCATAGTCAGTGACTCAGAGCCTCCCACTGATCCAGAGCCATAGGAGCAAACGTGAGGCTTGTCAGGACGAGGTTATCTGGTTTTCTCAGAGTCAGGGACATCCATTTTCTGAACCAAAAGAGCCGGGGGATTTGGTCACAACTGTGTGACGCTGTAATGGAGATGACTTTTGAATGCTCTTTTGGTGCATTTTAATTGTCATTGTTACAGAGCTCAGGATGTGTCAGGTTCTGCAGTCCTCTGGCTCTCCTGATGTAAACACTTTTGACAGGAGAACTCGAGTCTACCTTCTCCTCTAGGATCTGTTTTTTTTTTTTTTGTTTTGTTTTTTTCCGATTCTTTCAGAGGTTATCATTTTGTCACTTAGATGTAATAATGAAAGAGGGGAATTTTATTGCTAAGTAGGTCATTATTTCCATTACTTTGTCTAACTAATTATCATTATGAACCAGTGATTGGCACTATGGACTTTAACTGATTCTTTTCAAAGAAACTGTATGTAGCCTGTGCTCTTACTGTTTTAAATATAAAAAAGTATAAAGTTTAAAAGTATAAGTTTTAAAGTATTAAGAGTTTTTTCTCTCAGTATATGGACAGACCATGCACTAGCACAGATTAATGATTGGCTACAGATGCTGAGGTGTAGGTAGTGAGGTTTCAGATCAGAAAGAGGCATTTTAGATTTTAAACCAACTGGATTACAGCACTGAAACTGGCAACCCAAAAGTTATGACATATAAATTAATAAATGGGACATGATGTCCAATATTTTTGTTATTAAGAATAAATCAGTATTAGAATTGTAAAATCTATATTTGATTTGAACATGTTTACATTGTAACTGGGGACACAGATAGGTAGATATTTATGAAATTTTAAATAAAAATCGTACATATATCTATCTCAAACGTGGACAGGCTGACAGATTGTCATGGCCTGCATCTGTCAGCAGGAGCTCATTAGCTAATGCAGAATCACACTTGTGTATCTACCGAAGAAAACAACAACATCAAGTTTCCATGGAGCTGATGCAATAGTCTTGTGTAACTATGCAATAACTTTGAGTGCACCACTGTGATATCCAGAGTGTGACTGTATGTTCTCACTGTCAGCTGATGCGAGGCTTACGCCATAATGACTCATACACATCTAAACAACAGTGGCCTTTTGTCATACTTTACTGTCTCATTTCCACTCTGTCCACTGACTGAGAGTAAGTCCACTTTAAGTTTTAGGGCTTGAGAGTGGAGTGATTTTTCCTCCAGTTCAATATTAATGTTCCACATGGATGAGTGTTTTTACTGTAACCTCCATCCATGAGTTTTAGACAATGTTTCCTTCCTGATTTGAAGGACTTTGTGGGGGATTTTTTCATATTTAAATGGCATATTTTGATTTAACTAGCTACAACAACAGAGGACCATTGCCATAGCTTGAAACTCATAAATAATATGTTATAGAACATGTGAGGTGTAATGTTCATCTGGTGCTGTAGTCTCCCTTTAATCACACAGAATCAAACTACCACATTTTACAAGCTTGACAAGCACTGTAAAAGGACATGCCATCATTCACTTCACTGAGTTGCTCTAACCACAGCCTGCCTCCGTCTCACCTCGAACTAGTCCAGGTATTTATATCAGTGACATATCTGAAACAAAGAATCTCATTGGTCACCCCTCATTTACAACAAAATCTAATTTCTCTCACCTCAGATTAACCGAGATTACTGCTTCACCCATTGATATGAACAGACCATGTACGTCCCCGACTGGCTAATCCACCTGTCAGTGAAGGCCACCTGAACTCAGGGAGATGCATGAATGACCAGACGTCTTTGTGAAGTATTGGAAAAGTGGGAATTAAATGCCTAGATAATTACTTTTTTTGAATACGTTTTAATGAATAATGACTTCTTTCAGTACTTCCTGAGCTCTCCGTAACAACAGAATGAGTAAAAACGTCTCTGGTATGATGCGTGACAAAACTATGATGTTGAAAATAAAAAATAGCATAGAGAATAGAGGCACTTTTCTTCCAGGTCTTTGTCTGATGAGTGTGTCGTCTCCCATTGCACTCACACAGAGCACTAACGGCTCAGACAGCTCACAGTGATGGCTCTTATTTTGACTCCTTTTGTTTCCTCTACCTCATCTCCTGCACTTTCCTCTCTTCATCTCTGTATATTCCGCAGTAACTCCTTGAGTAGATTGAATTGTCTATAAGTCTTCAAGGTATCTGAGCCGAGTTTACGACAATAACACAGCTGGGTTTTACAATGACTTGTGTTGCTATTAATTTGTGATGATAATTTGTATTGTGATGATACTGTATAAACCATAAACTGTTGTAAATACATCATATGCATTCACTCATCTATCTATTCATACAGATTCCAGACAAAATGAATCAATGAGTCAGTGATTTTAAAGGACAAATGTTATGGCTTGTTGTGGCTTTAATTCCCTTTTCAACAATGCTTTTGGTCACGTTGGGATAAGTATTTCATATTTTCTAACTTAAAATAATGTCAACATTTGGAAAATACACTTTATAAACTACACCTCTGTTTCCATTGCCCCACGAATGCTATGCTAATAGACCCATGAGTTCATTTTAAACACAATTTGACCGCAGAACCAGTTTGGTGATGATTTATGAACTTAAAAAAAACTGTGCAGAAGTCCATATTTTTTACCTACAACAATCAAACAGAGCATTTTTAAGTGCTCAGAGAAGACAGCTTTACTTTATGATTCATGAAACAAGTGTGAATGAAGTAAAATGCAACTCCAGATATGTGTTTGATGAGGGGACAATATAAAACCTCAAAAAAGTCATTTTTGTATGAAATGTGTCCTATATCTGTCTCTCGACTGGCCTGGGAACGCCTCAGGATCCCCCCGGAACAGCTGGAGGAAGTGTGTGCGGAAAGGGAAGTCTGCACCTCCCCGCTCAGACTGCTGCTTCCGCGACCCGGCCCCGGATAAAGTGACAGAAAATGGATGGATGGATGTGTCTTATAATGTGGAATTAATTTATGAAGTTTAAAGGGGAGACTACTTCATGGGCTATTGATTCACTGCACAACCAGGGGAACAGATTTCTACCCTTTAAACTCAAATGCGCATGTCTGGTTCTTGCTTTTATCTTTGCCTGAGGAGCAGTGAAGTTTAAGGGCTGCAGATAACAGCACATGAGGAGCCACTTCACACTGATGGCCATCCTGTTCCATCTGTATTTCGATTCATCCACATTTTCTTGTCATGCCACAGTTCCAGTTTGCAACACTGAAGACCTTAGTTGTACAATATTGAAATATTGTACAATATTTAATATTGAATATTACGGTAAATATTGTACAAGTATTTCTAAATCCTAGTCTTTTTGTATGGAAAATTGGTATCACCACTTAGTCTTAAGTGTCTTAGGCCCTGAACCGATTTTTTCCCATGTATTTGAGCAAAAATTTTTCTTGCCCCTGTATGGATTTTTTGTATAAGCAGCTCTTGAGGTCCAAATATACCCATTAGCATGCTAGTTGTTAGCCTTATCTCCATGTAAATGCATATATGGTAATTTTTGACATAATATTTTATTAATTTAAAATGTGGAAATGTGGAGTGTGATGTTTTTAAATGAAAGAATGGGAGAATGCATGGTTTGATTTTAATTGTTTGTAACCTGCCCGGGGACTGCAGATTGAAACTAGCTTTAGCTAAATCTGGTGTAAAGCATTTCTTCTTTTATGAGATTAATTTGTTTGCACATGGTCCCTGTTCAAATAAACCAATAAACTAAACTATACGGCAAAAGCTCTGGTCCCTGAGAGTTATGAAAAGTGCTTATAAACTCATTGCTGTGAATAATTAGGATGCTCAGAATGCATTTGGAAAGTGAGGAATACCTTTGGACCACTGCCTTTAAAATGAATTGGTTCTGTTTTTTTTCACGTCAAAATCTGGTACAGCACTTCTTAATTAGCCTTAATTAAAAGATGAACAAAGACTTAATTCACAATAAACAAATAGTTTATAAAGAACGCTTCAGGCTCAGTAACCACTGAACTGAGGGCTTAGGGTTAAAGTATAGTGCTAAGGGATCAATTAGCAGCTACTTGGCCTTGTTTGTTCATCTGAATTAAGCCGTTGATCATGTTTTATTAAGGCTATTAAAAGGGTAGTCATAATAATGTGTTTATGGAAAATGTGTTTTGTTTCTTTCTTGCTGTCAACCGTGAAGACTGGAGCAAGTTTTCAAGACAGGATGTTTGTAGATTTTTTTTTGTACTTACTAATACGTTTAATGTACACTTATTCCTAAGGTATCCATCTGTTATATTCTCATGAGAAAAGTCTGCCCTCATTTTTGGATTTAGGCTAATCTTATTTTTAGAACAGATGTTTTCATTTGCATAAAACCTTCTTCTATCCATCTGCTATCAAATATAAACAGGATTCAAATCACATCAGCTTCACCTAAGTACTTATCATGTCCCTGTTCCAGATCTCATTCTCCACATACATCACAGTTGTGGTAAAGAAGGAGCTGAGTCGAAAGGCAAATCTCTCAATTTACCGGTTAATCTACGTTCGTACCCTCACCTATGGTTATGAGTTTTGGATAATGACCGAAAGGACAACATCGCAGATACAAGCGCTCAAAATGAGTTTCCTCTGCAGGGTGGCTAGGCGCTCCCTTAAAGACAGGGCAAGGAGCTCAGTCACACGGGAAGAGTTCAGAGTAGAGCCGCTGCTCCTCCACTCTGAGAGGAGCGAGCTGATGTGGATCGGACATCTGTTCCAGACACCTCCTGGACGCCTCCCCAGGGAGGTGTTCCAGGCATGTCCCACCAGGAGGAGGCTCCGGGGAAGACCCAGGACACGCTGGAGGGACTATGTGTCTTGGCTGGCCTGGGAACGCCATGGAGTCCCACTGGAGGAGCTGGAAAAAGTGTCTGGAGTGGGGGTCTGGGAGTCCCTGCTTAGACCGCTGCCCTGCGACCCCTGGATAAGCGGAAGAAAATGGATGGATGGAAACTAGGATACATTAACTAGGCATCTGTCCACAGTGTGTACAAAATGAGGCAAAAAAGGGCTACTTAATACATGCAATTTTCTTCTTCCACTGTTCTGCAGACTTTTTCTTGCCTGTGAGTGAATGAGAGTTCAGCATATACAGGGATGATAACGATACCCATGTAAGACAACCCAGAAAGAGAGAGAGAGCTTTTTAAATTACACTGTATTGTATTTGGTGGGTCGAACAAGGACATTCGCTGCCATTTATCAGTTACTTTTCTTATACTTCCCTTTATAACATAATGGAAAAAAAAAAAATACAATAAACATGCTGACAAAATTAGACTTAAAGACCCTGTACTAATTTTTTCCCACGTATTTGAGCAAAATGTTTTGCACCAGTACAGATGTATTGTGCAGATGTCGGGGTCAAAATAAGTCCGCTGTGTACTGTCTGCATTCAATTAGAAAGCACTGAACTGTTATAATCAGGAGAGCTGTGAAAAGCGCTTACAAACTCAGAAGTGAATAATGTTCGTAATGCAAAAGGTAAGTGAGGGATAAATTTGAACTACTGTATACCATTTAAAATCAAATAGTTCTGTTTTACACGTTTTCAAGACAGTAAAAATCAGGTACAACGCCTTTATCCTCATGTCTATGAACCTATCCATCAGAGACAGGAGATTATTAGCTTCACAAATCAGCTCTTTCTCTGGCTTTATAGTGTCACTGGGTTTTATGGACCATAATCAGTGACCTGTGGACTGTTGGTTGCATAGAAAAACTGGCTCAAGCGCACATAAACAGATAAGAACATTTATTAGGTTATCCATGCTGATTTTAATAAAACAAAAGTAAAACTGAACTGTGAGTATGGGTGGGCAGTATTGACATGTATATCTTTTTTATTGCATTATCTCCATAGCAATATTCAAACAATATTTCAACAATATATCGTAAATGTGCTAGAATGTGCCTTTAAATGTTTTGGTCCAGGTTCAAGTATCGCACAAAACGTAAATGGAAGTATCATTTTACACCCTTGTTTGAGCCATTACACTAGACGTTTCTGTATCTTTTCGAAGTAATTTTCAATTGTTTTAATTCTAGAGGATTTACTTGACTTTGTATATCTCCAAAACAACTGCAATGCTATCTATTTTCCATATATCTTCCACTTTTATCTGTGAGTTTGAGTTTAGCTTCCTAGCGCTGGTTCCTTTCTCACGGGGTTCATATGAGAATGATGAATAGGCCCTGCTGGTTGGTAAAATATGTACAGCAATAACAACATCTGTAAGTCCCCAGTGAGTGTCCTCCTACTCTTCCCGTTTAGCTCAGTGTTTAGCTTGTTAGTTTGGTCTGTGGACTGTAGAGACGAAAATGAACTTGGCTCCGGGGGCAGTTGACTCAGTGCAGTTAAGCACCATAAGCAGACCAGTCTCAAGTGTATTTACTTCTCACAGACAGCCAGGGACACAGGTTAGCCCTTCTCTGAGTCTGGGGAAATCATACAGCCCATGAATAATGATATCAGATCCTCAGTAGTCTACAAACAGATTCATCTGCATTTGGCTGGTTAAGTAATTGTCCAGGTATATGTGTGCCTAAACCACACATATACCTGGCCATATTACACTTGTATGCAGATTGTACCCAAGAGTCTTAGAAAACGCAGAACATTCTTTGTCGTGCTACTGCTATTTGGTATTGGTATTAGGGTTTTTAAGGCTTTTACACATTTTTTTTTTTTAGACCATGTTTCACTTCCAAGAACCATGCCTCACTTCTCCAAAAACCATTACAACAGCATGTTCAGAATAGGGTGGAGAGGTTTTAGAGGTATTTTTTGGACAAGGTTTTTGAAGTTGAGATGTTTCAACTGCCATCTCGGGAACTCATTTTCAATCTGAAGGTACTGGACTGAGAAGCAAGAATTTATACTGCCCTCAGGGACGAGTTCTAGCCTGACACTGGTCCAGTTTCGGGAAGTTATCTACTAATTGTTGATCTGATCGCTTACGGCTCACTGGCCAAGTCTCAGGCTATTAGTGTCATTGTTCTTTGCTGGTTCCTCTTCACAACCTCTAAGTGCCTTTAAATGGCCTCATCTCTGCCAAAGTTTGAGTATCGAGTTGTAGACCGAAGGCAGATTATACCTCAATCCACCATTTCTGCTCAAAGAGTGATACTCTTTTGTAAGAAAAAATCTGGATGGCAGTTGAAGCGTTTCAATTTTGAAAACTCTGTCTCTCCTGGATGAAAGAGGGATTATGCAAATATTTTTAGGAACCAAAATAATAATCATCTGTATTCTAACTACCAACCACATAATATTAACACTTACTTGTGCAAATTGACATTGTATAGGAATTAGGGCTATCTGGATTTAAACTGCAAAATCCTACCCCAACTATGCAGCTGTCACTCAGATCTATGTCTCACTAACAGCAGGTGAATATGGACCCATGGATTCACTCTGCCACTGCATCCAACTGATCAGTGTAAAACAACTTTCTCCAGCTAAACTGACAAGACTGAAGCCATAGTCTTTGGCCCCCAGAAACAAACAGAAAGTGCCAGTAGTCACATCCAGTCTCTCTCTAAAATCTTTGAATCAGGCTTGAACTTTAACAGCCACATCAAGTCAATAACATCTGCAGCTTTTTACCATCTAAAAAGTACTGCAAAAATTAAAGGTATACTGTCTAAACCAGACATGGAGATACTTATCCATGCATTTGTGACCAGTTGCTTAGACTACTGTAATGTCCTGCTCACTGGCCTCTCCAAACGAGCGTTAAAACAGCTAAAGTACATCCAAAACACTGCTGCTTGGTTCCCAACTAGAACCAGGAAGTATGAGCACATAAGTCCTGTGTTCAGGTCTCTGCACTGGCTCCTGTGGCTCAGAGAATAGACTTTAAAGCAGCTCTGCTTCTTACAAGTCTCTCCATGGCCCAGCACCAAAGTACATCTCCAACATGTCAGTGCCGTATCAACCATCTCGCACTCAGGACTTGAGGGATCGGCCTCCTGCTGGTGCCCAGAGTCAGGACTAAACATTGGGAATCAGTGTTTCAGTTTTATGCAGCTAAAACCTGGAACAATCTTCCTGAAGATGTGAGACAGGCCTCTACTTTGACACTGTTTAAATCCAAGCTCAAAAAAACCTAGCTGTGCATATGACTTTTATTCTGCACTCTTCTCTTTTAATTTAATTTTACGATGATTATTTATGTTTTGATTCGTTTGGATTGTGATTTTAATGTCTTTCTTATTCTGTAAAGCACTTTGAATTACTTTGTATATGAATTGTGCGATACAAAAAAACTTGCCTTACCTTGCCCAGTCCTGCATAACCTTCTACACACTGTTGGAATAAGAGGAAAAAGTATATTGCAAAACAACAGCAGAACACATAATTTACTTCAGTTAACTGATCACATGTAAATTAGACATGAATCAATAATAGATGGATCATGTGATTAGTGGCCTGAGAAACACAAGATTAAATCCTCATGCAGAGTTATTGTTGTGCATGAACTCTAGCTCTTCATTTGATTTGAGGTTTGGGTAATTACACAATGGAGGCCCACTCCGGGAGGTCTGAATCACTTATCTTCTCATAAGAGCGGGTTAGCTGTTGAATTACGGAACATTGAACTCAAGTGCTGAAAAGCTGTCGCCTTGCTCTGCTCTGCACTGGTGTCACTCTCACACATGCTTGGAGCCATAGCCTGGAGGTGAACTGACATAGGGGGGAATGGAAAGCATTTGCCCTGCTGGAAGAGCTCAGTGTCCAGCTCCTAGCACAAAGCTTCCCCCTAAGCAATATTCTAAACTGGCCCTTGTGAAGCCAGACACTCTTCTGACCATACCCTCAAAAAAGCCCTCGGAGAAGACACCATGAAGCCATCACTTCACAACCTCTTAAAGGGCCTGTGCCTGATTTTGAACCAAGAGTCAGGAACATGTTTTAGTTGAACCCGCCCACTTAGTCCTTCCTGCCATTCAAATATTGCACCATGACACAGAAACAACTGCCTCAGATAGTGTCATGTGATTGCTTGCATATATAACAAACACAAAATAAATAAATTCCGTTAACTGGACAAGAGTTTACTACTATGCTACTAGGTGTCAGATCACACATTAATGGCTGATTATGCAACTATGCTAAATATGACTCAGAGGCAGTTCATACATAATGTAGTTCAACAGACCTAGCTAACAAACTGAAATTGTAAACAAATAGGACAGGATATAAGGATGGATATAAGACAGTGTCCACCAGCAGTCTGACCAGAACTGAAGAAGCCCCTTGGATGAGCGGCGAATCATCTTCACTCTAAAACCTTTGACCAGTTGACAGAATTTAATTTTTTTCATTTGCAATGGGTCATACCTGGACAAATGAGTGATTACACAGACTTGTTTGCATATAGTTCTCCAATCTCTGGCTACTTTAAGCTTTTTGCCACTCTTGATAATGCACCATGACAGTGAATCAAGTGTCTGGGATAGTGTCAGGCAGTTGGCTTCCCATGATTCTTAGTGAACAATGTGGCTGATTGGACAAAAAGAAGTGGCCCTGTCAGTAGCTTCTGTATTAGTTGTTACACAACAACATGCTGTTTAAAATGCATAGATTTTACAGTGTGAATGTATTTCTTATTTAGCTGCTTTAACTATATGATGCACGATGTAAAGAGCATGTATACTGACAAGAATAAAGTCAAATCAGATACAGGCCCTTTAAAGGAATTTGTCCCCAACCACATCAAGGTTCACTGGGTACATGCTCTGTTTTGTTACTTTCTGATTTGAATGGCGTGCAACCCATTTGCATTAATATTATCTATTCCCCAGACTGAATAGAAGACACAAATAAAGATATTACGTTCCCATAGCAGCCTGTCTATTGCACTTTATGGCATTGTGTTTGCCTCATTTAACATTTTACTTCCATCCACAAGGCATGAAAAAGCAGGCTGGTTTAGTTAATATGGCAATGTTCCACAAAACTTCCTTGAATGTTTTTGTAATGGTTCTTAATATTGGTTTACTTGGTTGTGACAGTGCATGTTAATGAATATACATGAGATACACAAATGTAAACAAACCATATTGTAACTATGGGGTAATTTCTTTCCACAGTCCTCCATTTGCTCTCACAAACACAATCTATAATTCATACACCATTGTACATGGTCATTGGAGGCAAATGGGTGAACGTTCTGGGCCAAGGACACAGCAACAGTGTGAACTGGTCTGAGTGGGGTTCGTACCGCTGACTTTCGCATTGAGAATTCATAAAAAGCTTTTTGCTCTATCCTTTGATCCAGCAACTAACATGCCTCTCCAAACGAGAATGAGGTCTTACATTTTCAATCTCACCTTTTAACCGGGAGGTTGGTAGTTCAATTCCCACTCTCATGGTGCATCCTGAAATTACATCCTTGGGCAAGCCACTGTACCTGTCTTTTCCAGAATTTACATTCATACTCTGTTGCATGAATGTGTTCGTGAATGTAATTGGATGAAAAGTTCACAGCCAAGACCACTGTACTAAAGTGCAATATAACAAAGGTGTCAACAGTAGTCCAGTAGATGGCGCTCAGAATGACTGAAAATACCAACTTGCAGGCCTCAGAAAGCAGTTACTTTTGTTCTTTATATATATTTATATTTATATATATATACACACACACACACACACACACACGTGGACAATTTTTGTTTAGTATTTCAACATATATGTAATATTTTGACAATTTTAATGGTCAAGTAGTTAGCACCGTGTGTTAGCATATTTTATTCCACTGCTGAGCAATTGTATTTCCTGTTTATTCTTTCCCGTGTAGTTTTCACGGTGCTTGATGCTTATGGTGTTGGTGGTGCACTGAAGACCAGAAATAAGGATGTCAACATATAAATGTCTTCAATCAGTTAAATATTTGCACCTGTCCAAATTCTCTTCATTCATTCTGAGGGACCGCTATAAAAAGGTACTTAGTTTTTGGTTTCCTTTTCTGCACAAAGTTAGATTATAATTAACAAATGGAAGCTTCTATTCACCTTCTGCTTTGAAAAGGTGAAATGTCATTTGGCGGCCCTATGGAAAAAGCCATGTCCTGAGGCGATGTCTGTCTGGGCTGTTTTAGGGGTCAGTCGCAAAAGCAACCTGCTCAGCTCAGATTGTGAAGTGTCTGTTACCATGCCAACAACAGCTGACACTCAAAGCTTTATACTTTCATCAAAATGTCACATTGTTTTGCTGCAAATCTGATATCCCAAGTGTCACCTCAAGCAGTACACAAATATCGCTGCACACTAGACTAGACGTTTGTCACCGGTCTTTGCTAGGGGTGGGACAAGACACAACTCTGACAAGACAGTAGCTCAGTTGCGGTGACAGTAACTCAGTTGATAGAGTGTTCGGATCCACTGACTCACAGGTTGGCAATGCAAATCCAGCTACCATATGAATACTGTTGCTGTGTCCTTGGGCAAGACACTTAACCCGCCTTGTCCCAGTGTCTATGTACACTGGTGTATGAATGTGTGTGTGAATGGGTGAGTGGTTGCTTGATGTAAAGTGCTTCGAGTGCCTTGAAGGTGGAAAAGTGCTGTATAAAAAAGGAGCCACTTACAAAGATAAGACATAAGGTTGGGTCCATGAGAACGAGACAAGAAAAGATTTTGAAACAAATTGTAATAAATAAATTGCGCAATGCAGTTTACAACTTTGACCTAAACGTTTTAAAACTGTGTTTTAAAACTACAGCTTCTCAAGGAGGTTTAACTCACTAGCACTTAGCTGCAAGATTAATCAAAAACAAATCAAAAACATGATGTGAATGGAAGCAATTAGCAAATCGCAAAGGTTGCAGTTTTGAAGTACCAGAATTACCCCCACAAACAACAAAAGATCTTAATTTGCATAAAAAAAACTGCTGACCCTGCAGTTTATTATTGTACAAACATGTTCGGAAATGTGATTCTTGTATTAGTTTGCCACTTCATTCTTTTTGTCAATTCTCCTGGAGGCATTTAAATTGTGAACTTTGAACAGAATCCCATTATTATAACATTCGCAAGTAAACCTCCGCAGACAAAGCTATGTTATGGAACTGCTGTAACAAAGCTGGGTAGAAAAGTGTCGCTGTATTCATGTGGGATTGTGAGCTCCTGTCAAAACAAAACAGTCCACTTGTCTCCACTGCGGCTCAGAGAGAGGCATTATACCCCTGAGTCTGTATGTAAACAACCCACCCATGTGTCCAAAAATAACACCTTTTAAAACCATGATTCTATGTATTGTTCTGAGTGAACTACGGGGACTGAAATGACAAAAACAATTTAAATAACATCACTATCATAACATCTATTTTGCCAGGATGAAGAATTTATGCTTTCAATAATTGGTTTGTTGCTAAAGAATTAAATCGGATTTGGAATTTGGGGTATCATTCGCCATTCATAAGACGGAAGGTAAACTCATCATCCTGCCTCTCAACTAGGGCTGCGAGATTAATCTCAATTGAATAGAAATTGCTATTTGAATGGACTCAAATACCAAATTGCAAATGCTGCAATTTTCTTCTAAAACAACAAACTATTTTTCTCTTATTCTGCACAAAAACGGCTAACCCTGAAATAGATACTTTGGCAGTTCATATTTCTGTCTTTTTGTCAGTCCTGGGGATGTTTAAAATGTGAACTGTGATGAGAATTCTATGATTAAAACATAAATTGCAAAAAAAAAAAAAAAAAAAAAAAAAAATAAAGAAATGAAAGGAAAAAATTAAAAATTAGCCTACCATAGACTGTATATATTAATAGACATAGCTAACGTGCTAGCCGGTGCGTTCCAAATAGGAAGTGATCATGGTGCGCTTCCGGCTCCATTGACTCCAATTCATCATTTTGATCTTTAAATGCTCGTATTAACCCGCTCTACATGATCCTGGTATTTTTATTCCGCTATTTTGTCCATAAATCAAGATATGAGCATTAATAAAAAACAAATCAGGCGCCTTCTTTCCCCGAGGTTGCTCCCACTAGCATTAGCAACAAGTTTGATTGACAGCGTGGCTAAGTACCCACTCCCTGCTAAACCAGCGGTGAGGGCGGGAAGGGAAGGGGCGTTACCTTCACCAGCCTCACTCCGGATTGATACAAATTCGCCTCTATAACTGCTAGCCTCAACGAACTTCATTTGATTGGAGCCGAACGCTATGGGTGATGTCACACTCTTAGTCCATTTCTTTATACGGTCTATGTTGCTGACCCATAGACACACACACACACACACCCATATAACAACAGATGCCATTCTTATTGTCTCTTCACCCCCTTCAAACCTTGATGCATGCACTCCCTATTCCCTCAAGTCAAAATGCTTAATGTCTTATTGTTTGTGCGGTCTCTGATATCACACACACACACAAAAAAAAAAAACATAAATTGCAAATCTAATCGCCATATTTTTCCCAAACCCTGCAGCCCTATTGTCAACATTTCTAAATGACTATCTGCAGCCTAACAAACATCTGTGCAATCTTTGAGAAGAATCTTTCATCTCTGAGAATACATCAAGTTAAATAGTTGCTGAATGCTAGATTTGTGCTCGGTTCAGACGCAAAGCAGTGAAAATACTCATCGTGTGCAGTTTGCATTCATGTAGAGTCAGCTGTTCACTCCTGCTCTGTGTGTACTTTTGACATGTGCACACAACACTTAAACTGTTCTGACAGCAATTCCCCACTCTAACTGAATTATGTTTTTGTCCTTTGTGCTTCCTCCACAGCTGACATTTCTCATGTCTCCAGTCATCCTTATCACCATGAGGAAACAGATAAGACTTTCAATAACAGTTGTAGAAGCTTCATAAAAAGGGCTGCATGCTTTGATTCACAAACCAGACTCTGGAAAGGAAGTGGAATTTCCAAAGTTGACAGTTAAAACTTGAAATGTTTCTTTGCAAAGTGGCTAACATAGGTCTTTTGACACGTTGTGGACTCTGTGGAGCGACCCCAGTGCGCACTAGGTTTGTTTACTTCACTGTTGGGTCGATCTTTGTTCACATGCACTGCTCATCTTTCTCCCCAAACGATACACCATGAAACATGTGAGAGGTAGTGATGGGACTGTTGGCTCTTTTATGGATCTGAATCTTTTGAATCCATTCATATAAAAGAGCCAATCACAAGACTGGCTTTTTAATATTTCTTTATATGACAGAAGCCAACGTGAGAACTCAATGTAATCAAAGGGAACTTATCAAGGCCAACATTTGTTTAAAACGTTGCACTATAATAAAACTTAATAATAACTAGCCAATTATGATACCAAATGTTTTCTGTGCAAAAAGCTCGTACTCATGTTACCTACTCTGCTTCTGTGCTGATTCTTGTGTTTGGCTCAGTTCGCCTTGGATTTGTCTCTTTTCAAAAATGAGATCCGGTCCCATTTGTTCACATAAAGAAACCGTTCAAAAGAGCCGACTCGTTTCTACTTGACTCGACACATCACTAGTGAGAGGCAATCAGGTGACCGCCAAACTTATTCTGGACCACTCTGCAGCTCCCATTAATACATATCACTGGATCATAGCCTATGATCCAAGTGCTTTGTGATTGAATTCCAAGCACTTTTACTTTCACCACAGACCGCACGGTAAACCTTGGTGGCCCCGCTCCAGATTGAGAGAGGAGCCGCTCCGAGATCACCTGAGCGGCCGTTTACTGCGGGCCAGAATGTGAAAGTTATATTCACACTGACCCAGGCGCACCACTCTCGGATAGAATGATCTTTTACATTAACCTGACTAGTGGTTTTGTGAACTCTATCATAGCTGAATGTTTACAAAAGCCAGTTCCTGTCAGACAAATGCAGTATTGTGAACATACGGTGAGACACAATAAATGCAAGCTAATCCTCTCCCGTTCTCTCTGATTTCACTCTTCACAACACTGGTTATGTCTTCCCCTCTCCACTGAGGATCATAAAACAAAGCTATACACTATGATTCTGAGACATCAAAAGACTCCAGTCCTCTTCTGTTCTGACAATTCAGAATTAAAAAGAGAAGGAGCAGTTCTGAAGACGCTCGGCCTGATTTACCTCCTCACTGTTGTCAACTTGTCCTTCAGACTTCAATAGATACAGAGTTAGTCTTTGTAAAACAGTAGAGTCACAAAGTCACAAGTCTACAAGGTCAGTGGACATGTTATTGGGTTTATTTTCCTTAAAGAATATATATCGTTCATTATTTGTATTGTTTCTGGCCTTTAAACATGCTCTTAAGTACCTTTGCTTTTGCATCTCGTGTTTTGCAACTTTTTATTGTCTGTTAATCAGAAAATGTGTGTTAGCATGCTAGTTGTTGTTAGTGTTACTGTCACAGCAAAACTCCACACTGGTTTCTGAGAGCTGTGAAAAGGGCTCATAAACTGAATAATACTGGCGTTCAGAAAGCATGAGGTAAGTGAGGAATAACTTTGGACCACTGCAAACTGTTTAAAATGGACTAGTTCTGTTTTTCAAATTTTAACACCGTAAAAATCGGGTACAGCGCCTTTAAATAATGGCTTTTTAAAGAACCAGACACTATTTTTCATCTCGGCGCTCCAAACCAAGTGTTTGGTGACGACTCAGGGGGAGCTGACTTACTGCACAAGATTCATCAAACAAGTATGAAGCAAAATACAAGTCTAGGCCAGTGGCGGAAGAAATACTCAATTTTGTTACTTAAGTAAAAGTACAAATACTGGAGTAAAAAATACTCAAGTAAAAGTATCACATGAAAAAAATCTACTTAAGTAAAAGTATTAAAGTACTGGTACCTGTTTAAAAATGGACTTGAAGAGTAACGTAAAAGTATTTTGAGCATATTTTGAGGTCTTCAAATGTATTGATTTTGATTTGTGCTGTATTTTGTATGACAGAAACACTCATTTTTTCTACCTCTTTTTATTTTTTATATTTTTGTTTGCTCAAATTACGAAACTGTTAAAAATAAACCTCTCAGTCTTTTCAGCAAGTCTCAAACAATAATGAAAAATACTTTTTTTCAGACCTGTAGTGGAGTAGCAAGTACAGATACCTGCTCTCAAATTTAGTGAAGTGTAAAAAGTATCCACTTTTACTTAAATAAAGTACAGATACCTAAAATTTGTACTTTTACTTTGTTACATTCCTCCACTGTTCTATGTATGTGTTTGATGAGGGGACAATATAACAAAAAGTCAATTTGCTTGTTTGTCCTTTAATATCTTACTGTTTGTTTGTTAGGTTTCAAGGATTTAGTATTATCTTTGAAGAACGCTTTTTGTTCATCTTAGCTGCCCCGGCATCTTGAAAGGCTAAGCAGATTTTCTTGGATTTATTCATCTGTACCATCATCTTGCTACGGCTGAGGCATGTTTTTAAAATTGCCATGGAGCAGAAATGGTTGTGCTAGCTGTATGAATGAATGTGAATTATTCTGCTTTATATTCAAATCCTCTGGGGAGCAGTGGGCATCAGCATATATGTGATAGTGTTGTTGTAAGCACACTCCTTCAAGACGGCTTCAAGGGGACCGAGCGATTCTGGATTTTTTTGTTGTTGTTGTTGTTATGTTTTTAATAACAAGCCATCTATTTACACTTGTGATTGAATTCAAAAATGAAAAAGAAAGGCTAAGCAATCAACATTCAGCTTTTGAGGCCCCCTAGTGGTTGGTGGGGCCCTGTGCATTTGAATACTCTGCCCATGCCAAGAAACGCCACAGTGCCTACCTAGCAAATGTGTTGGATTATTTTACACTCCAGATAATGGTTAACATTTTAAAAATAAATCTACCTGCTGATATACTAAATCCAACATCTTTCTTTTTTTTTTTAATTTCAGTTGTTTTAGAAGTGTCCCCCATAGACTGTACACATAAATGGGTGTAGCTAACCTGCTAGCCGCTGCATTCCAAATAGGAAGTGATCATGGGTGCGGTTCCTGCTCCACTGAGTCCAATTCACTTCACATTGAAAGTCTGTCGCCCCTCTCTCTGTAACTGCTGTCGTGAGGCTCGTCATTTTGGTCTTAAACTCTTCATATTAACCTGCTCTACATGATCCTAGCATTTTTATTTCGCTGTTCTGTCCGTAAATCAATGAACATTATATGAACATTTATAACAGATGAATCAGGTGTCTTTTTTGGGGGGTCCGTCCCGCTAGCGTTAGCAAAAGGTTTGATTGACAGCGTTGCTAAGCGCCCGCTCCGTGCTAAACCAGTGGTGCGGGGGGGAAGGGGCGTTACCTTCATCGGCCTCGCCTTGGATTGGCTCTTTGGTTGCTATGATACTCACGGTCGGAATTTCAAATATAGAACTCGGCTCCAAATTCGCCCCATAACTGCTAACCTTGATGAGCTTCATTTGGCTGGAGCCGAAGGCTAAGGGTGACGTCACACTCACTCACTCCACTTCTTTATAGAGTCTACGGTGCCCCCTCTATTTGCACAGAACTACACTACACAATGAGAGATAGTGTGAGGTAATATGAGGCTGTCTATATTTTCCTGTACCCTGGAATGTTCAAACGCTCACCCACACTCACTCACTCAGGTGCAGCTGAGACCTCCTTGTATGAAATATTGAATCGGGATTAGATTGGGAGCCTGCAACTGACGGAGAAGTGCTGAACTCATTTCTGGGCTTGTTTACACTGTACATCTCTCTTTCCTCTGCAGCTGAATCACATTTGGCACCCTTTTACTGTCCACTCTCAGATCATTCTACCCACTTAAATGCCTAAGTGGCCATCATATCCGAAGGGGAGGGAGTGGGAGTAAGAGGAAGAATTTGATTTGATTTTTTTAAGTAAAAGGGGATATCAGCAGTAAATAAAGCACCTTTTCAAACATAGATTAGCTTAGACATTTTCCATACTAGTATTATTTTACATTTATTTTTCCCATTTACAACTTATCAATAGGGCAAGACAGAGTTTGCTAATAAGCGACATGTGACTTAAACGTATGGGCGACAGTGTGTTTGTCCACTGAGCCGAAGGGCGGCGAAGGTTCAAATCTTGCTCTCGACATAAACATCATTGGTTGAGCGGTCAGATCCATTTACCCACGAGTTGCCGGTGCGATCCCAGCTCCCACAGATGAATGCTGACGTTGTGTCCTTGGGCAAAAAGCTTAAACCCACCTCGCCCCCAGTGTCTGCATGTGTGTGTGAATGGGTGAGTGGTTCCTTGATGTAAAACGCTCTGAGTGCCTTGAAGGTGGAAAAGCGGCATTTAGCATATGACAGGTTTTCATATTTTCCTTCTTATTATTACTTGGTTTGGTGGAGTAGTGCCTGTGGTAAATATTTATCATTGTTTACATCAGTTAAGTGTTGGTTTGTGAAAAAAAAAAGCTGAGAAGAAAAGTATTCTACACAATTACAGTAGGTAGAGCTGGGTTCTAAAACAGACTTTAAAAATCCATCCAACATACAGCATTTTTCTGTCAGGTTAAACCTTCAATTAACAAAATAAAGGTGTTGTTATTCATTTTTAATAGTCAAATCAAAACTATTGTGCAATTTAGACAAGTTGTGTCCCTTGTTAAGATTATAGGAATTAAAATTATAAACTAAGGCAGGATTTTTTGTAAATATCTGAATGTCATCTATGATTCAGTGAAAGCCAATCCCAATATCAGACTGGCCTAAGAGCTGTTTAAAGTCTCTTGGTAAAGTAGTTTAGTAAAGCTACTGGAAAGCTCATACATGCCCTGTAATGGATCTACAGAAATACAGTCTCGCGGGTAGATGCCACTTTAGAAGAAGGACACACACATCAGGGTCAGTTTTACTTCTCCTCCCCCAGGACTGGCTCCAGAGTCCAGCAGAAAGAGCAGGCGTGAGTGTGAGCCAATGTCATGACAAATAGAGGAGCGTTCTACATGGAGCTGACAGAAGCAGTCTGTAGTCCCACGCCACAGGGCTGTGTCTGGAGCCCGGTCTGACCTCTGCTGGGACTGAGCCTGATAATGTCAGCTCACAGATGTATAGTTGAGGTACTCGCACTGATAACACTCTGCTATTTGTGGCTGTGTATAACATTGCATAGCTTCAGTGCACAGAGCAAGTCAGGGGTTTAGCCTTTCAGCTCGGATATTTCTTCAGTCTTCACCAACGATTCTGCCACTGACCAGTAAATCCGTGACAATATTATAAACAGATAAGATTAAAGAAGGGGTATTATGCTAAATCAACTTTTTTTTTTTGCTTTCTACCATGTTATAATAATGTTCTCTCATCAAAAACATGCTGGAAGTAGTTTTCTGAATCGTGTATGTTTGAGTCATCTTGCGGTCTCTATTCGACACTATTCAAACCCTTCTTTGGGTTAGATATACAAGACCACGCGTCTTGTCTAAGTCTCAGCCCAAAAGCCTACACAACCAGGAAGCTCTCTGCAGCGCCCCCCCATGCTACCACCACACGCCCCCTCCCTGCTCAGCCCTTCCCCCTCAGAACAGCAAACAGCAGAAAAACAAAAAAGTGTCAAAAATGAAACTGAAACTAACTTTTTAATATGTTGCTTTCAAGCCAGCAAAAGGTAACATGGTGATATGTTATTCAAAGACTAATTGGGCTATTAATATTCCTCATTTATGGCTGGGGAAAAAACAGCTCTAGATGTGTTGAATATTAAAAATGGATAATTAAACCAACTGCTGTTTATGTGTCCCATTACCAAACACAGCGGTGAACCTTGTGGCGTTTTATGGCAGAACAGGGCTGAGCTGTTTTCATGCCGTCTTTATATAACTCCTCGGGGTTTGTACACCGTGTGGCCTTATAGAGTGGTTCTCTTTTAAAAATGAGTGGGTTTACTTGTGTCACAGTTTGGCCTCCACTGGATGAATGGGCTTTTGTTTCAACAGCATGTCCCCTGATAATGTAGTGATGGTTCATAACTGCCTCTCCTGACCCTCTCTTGAGCTGATGCAGATGTTTAGAGCTGAAGGAACACAGCTTTGCAGAGAGATAAGAGCATCAAAGCGGCCATTTAAACCCTCACTAATCTCACTGCACAAACACAAGAGTCTTCACCAGCTGAGGATAGGACACTGCTCATAGGACACACACATACACAACGGTGCCATTACATCCTGTAATAGCTCTTACTGTTTTCAAAAGGTACTAACATCACAACAGAACCCATGTTGCCAATGTCTAAACCTGCAGAGGACACATACAAGTTTGTTCTCATTCCTGCCATGCCTCTAGTTTTTTAGTTTAGTTTTATTTATTTTGACTTGGTAAAATACAGCATTTACAGCAATATAGCATTAGAATTAGTTATCAGTAAAAGCTACATTTTTATCTTGTACATGGGGACACAGATAGGTCAAGTTTAAGAAATGTAAAATGAAAATCTTCTCTGGACTCTGGACTTCAAGGTAACAGGCTTAAGTGAATGAGCGCTGCCACTGCTGGTCTGGACTTTATCATCACATTAGATTACACACTCACAGGGCTGACATAAGGGTGGGTCGTGTGGCTAAACCCCGAAAAGCATATCGAAAAAGAAAAAGGACAAAAATCTATCTGTGTTTCTTATCTCCAAATATTTTCATACAAATGGCTGGATGCCCTTGGTAGTGTTCCATTTCACTTTTCTGTGCTGAAGCCATACCCGGACCTGTCTGCCCCGTGATTTCCCCTGGCGATAAAACATATTAAAAGTAGATCTTTCATCCGGACACTTAAAGCCAAACACCTCCGTGAATCTTCAGACACTTCCTCACAGAGTACAGCCATTTATCTCTATCTATTCCAGGAAGCACTTTAGACATTATGACTCTACCCTCCCACTTACAAGAGGCTTTCGAAACTACAACTTTCTAACCTGAAAATGGTTGCACTGACGTTATTGCAATTTCAGGTTCACTCAAGCTGCTGCACCATTCAGAGAAAAATAGACGCAGTCTTTTAATACCCAACTGAAGCTTTGGTCTATTGTTTTACACTACAGTCAGTGGTACGGTTCTGGAGAAGTCAGTGTCAGACCTGTGACCTGTCCCACCTCCAACGTCACCCATGGTCCAGAAGCTGTCGCTGTAGGAGCCAGTTTTATTCAGATATTTAACACACAAATCCTGCATATTTGGGCTGAGTTCTTCTCTCAAATGGAAAACACTGTTCCACCTTGTGATGTCATGTGGCAATGCAGGAAGTGCTCCACTGTGTTTTTAAACTCCATACACCTTCATTAGAATCATTTGGATAATTTCAACCCTGCAGTTGCCAGTCTCTACTGAACTAAAGGCAAACGGTAGATGTTGACATGAAAACTACCGCTTCATGACATCATAAGATGGAACAAAGCATTTTGAGGTTTAGAGATGTAGACTAATAATGTATGGTAACTCAAACACGTGTGAATGAAACACAAAAACACAACTCCAGGTATGTTTTTGATGAGGTAATAACATAACGTGGCTTAAAACTCACACGAGTACATTTTGTGTAATATAGGACCTTTAATAAAATGTGTCCCAAAGTTTTCTATTAGAGTCATTTCCTGCCGTTCCACAACTCAGCATGGCACGATTCTACTGCGCCCACACATGGAGAACTTGTCAAATTCTCCAAATTTGTCTTTTGTTGGTCACTTCCAAGCAGCCTACTGTTTATCACCACGAGTGCACTGTCCAACTGCTCCTGCTGGTCACACTCACTTCTTTTACGCATTTTGACACACTGGTAACTATTTGGTCATCTAACGTTGTGGCATCAGCCTCATTAATCATGCATTGCAATGTGGGCTTTGAGTATTTCATACAGCCTTTTATGGTTTACTCTTTTTAAAGTGCATATGACTGGGCTTCAAGTTTTTCTAAATATTACTAGGCCTGTCACAATAACAAGTTTTGAAGTGATATATTGCTGTAAGTAAGTAAATGTAGGAGATAAATAATAATATTGAAATCAAACCATAAAGCAGAATTATCCCCCAAAAAACTATTCTAAATGTCAGTGGTGGAAGGTAACAAAGTACAAGTAGTAAAGTACTGTACTTTTTTAGGTATCTGTACTTTACTTAAGTACATTTTACATTTGATACCTTTTACTTCACTACATTTGAGAGCAGGTATCTGTACTTTCTACTCCACTACATTTTTTTAACTGGACTGAAAAGTATAAGCACTTTTATTTTGATTTGAGGGGTTATTTTTAGTGTGTTTGTGGTAACATCCTAACTAAAATTTTCAAGTTCAAGCTTCGGCTTTGAGCAAACAAAAATAAATACACAAAATTCATAAGAAAAATGAAGAAATGGATTTGTATTGTTACTGTTGACCAAAATATGTATTTATTTATTTATTTTTATCAATATCACTACATTTACCACTGTAACAAATTACAACACTTGTGTGAAATACTTCTACTTTTTACTTATAAAGTACATTTTTAAATGGGTACTTAAATACTTTCACTTAAGTAGATGTTTTCATGTGATACTTTTACTTGAGTAACTGAGCTGAAATAACTACATAGCAGAATGCAACACTTAGGTAATTCGTCTGTATCTATCATGAGTCATAGAGTTATTTAATCACCCTACTACAGCTCAAATTTTATATTGCAAGAATATAACAATTACTGCAAAAAAAGTATCCATGATAAATAATGACCCCCAAAAATATTGTTCCACGTGTCACATATTGAACAGTAAGTCGATATAGTAATTATCGTGACCAGCCTCCATACTACTTGGTTTGGTAGGATAGTAACCATGGTAAATATTTGAAATTCTCCTAAATATAAACTATTTGGTGGGTGGACAGGATGTTGGTGTTACTCTGAGTTTTTGAGTTGCACTACAGCTGTTGGGGTTTTGCTGTCATCCACATTTGGAACAAAACATCAGCCGCAAAGTGATCCTGACAGAAGAGGCTGCATATATCTGTGGTCTTTTATCTGCTTCAGTGAACATGTAGAGCAGGTTAGTGAGGGACAAGCGCTACCCTGTCACACTATCACTCCGCCTGAAGGTAGTGCCTGTAAATATGCCTGTAAGTCTGTATTTTGCCTTAAAGAACACTGATTATGCACTGTTGTGGTTTTATTCCCTTTTACACATGCTTTTGGTCACCTTGGGGATTAGTATTTCACATTGTATCATTTAAAATGATTTATACATCCGGATAAAACACTTTATAAACTAGGTTACACTTCTCTTTTAAATAAGGCACTTGGGCGTTGGAGCTCCCTCTGCTGTCAGCAATGGGAATGAACAATTTTACAACTGAAGCCATTAGGCAACTTGACTGCTACGCTAGTAGAGCCATGTGTTCGTTATGAAGACAATTTGACCGCAGAGTTCAGAGATGGTTTATGGGCTTAAAAACTGCATAGGAGAAGTCCAGATTTTTACCTGTGACACAACAATTCAGGCAAAATGTGAACAGAGCATTTTTTTAGTGCTCGGAGAAGTCGGAATAAGCGTGAACGAAGCCAAGTACAACTCCAGGTCTGTTTTGGATGGTAGGCAATCTTCCTTGTTTTGGACAATTATGGAAGAAAATGGATGAAAACTTATTGCTGTAAACAAGCTGCAAAATGAATCCGGGCTTTATTTGGTGTTGTTGTAGCGATGTTGGCCACACTCTTTAATATCATAAAGTCACATTATGTTGTGAAATTGAATGAGCAAAATGTCCTCTTTATTTCTCTCTCCCGCTCCCTGTCCGTGTGTGCAAATACAACGTAGTAATCACTCCCTTTGTAAAGCATATAATGGTACATTTAGCTGGAACTAATGGAGATGTTTGCTTGTTTGCCCTGTGGTACAGCTTATGTTTGAATAAAATGGCTCTA
Source organism: Periophthalmodon schlosseri (assembly GCA_000787095.1). Classification (NCBI taxonomy): domain Eukaryota; kingdom Metazoa; phylum Chordata; class Actinopteri; order Gobiiformes; family Gobiidae; genus Periophthalmodon; species Periophthalmodon schlosseri. The sequence goes on from JACM01072014.1 coordinate 24,073, forward strand.
AAACTGTTCACAATATTAAGGCTTTATGTTGGAGCAAAGGCTGGATCAACTAAACGGTCTACTGTTGTACCGTTTTAGGCCGCAAATAATAATAAACCCAACCAAGTATTTCAGTGTCTCTGGTGAAGTGGATTCTGGTTTGGTAAGTACATATTTAAGTTCTATGAAGAAAATTGTGTAAATAATGGTTGTTCTTACACAGTTTAGCTCAGCTGCAGGATATTGTGTTTCTCTACTTTTCAAATCCAGTTCTTTAAAGCCTCTTATGGCTATGGCAGATTTTTGTAAAAAACGCTTGACTAAAATGACTCCCAATTCAAACTGAAGTGGTTTCTGAACCCTTTGGAGTACTCTCTTTTGGCCTCTGCTGTCCCTAATCATAAGGTAAATACGCACACAGAAAAATCTGGTTTAAAATCCCGTCAAAAGGTTTTTGGGCAAATATAAGAAGAAATAAAGCTGCTGTCTAGAGGGATGGTCTGATAGACATTGAGCATGTGTTGCATTTTGACAATTCCCTTTCAAAGCTGGAGCCCAAATCACCAGAAAAAAAAACAAAAAACTTAGGGAGTTGTTATAATGTTAATATAATATATAAGTAAGTAATAGTAAAAACGAATAAATAAAAATATATCAAATAAAAATTACTGTGAGGACACAATCCTTTTTCCAGCTATTTATGATCTATGGCTCATTATTATTTTACATTTTGTTCATTTTGTGTGTGCATGCGTCCATCCGTGCGTGTGTGTGTGTCAAAATGGCTATGCAAGAATCAGTGGTGGATGAAGTACTTATCACAGGTAAAACATCTACTTAAGTAAAAATATTAAAGTACCCGGACTTTAAAAAAGCTAAAGTATTTCACACAGATTTTGATGAAGTGACGTTAATTTGTTAAAAGTGTTAAATGTAGTGATATTGATTAAAAAAATTATACAGATTTTGGTCAACAGTTGCAATATGAATCAATTTATAAATTTTTACTTTTTTTTTTGGTATTTATTTTAGTTTGCTCAAAGCTGTAGCTTGAACTGGAAAACTTTAGTCAGGATGTTACCATGTTACCATGTTACGAACATGGTAAAAATAACCGCTCAAATCATATGAAAAGTGCTTTTTACTTTTCAGTCCAGTTAAAAAAAACTGAAAAGTACAGATACCTGCTCTCAAATGTAGTGAAGTAAAAGTAAAAAGTATCCACTGTAAAATTTACCTAAGTACAGATACCTAAAAATTGACCTTAGTACAGTACTTCACTACTTGTACTTTGTTACCTTCCACCACAAGAATGGTGGTTCTTGAGGAACGAAAGATCAGTTAGTCTTTATTAGGGGTAGGTGAAATGATGATCGGAAATCATTACACCAAGGTTAAAAATATATCTTGCATAATATCTCTACTTTAAATCCAGTGGTTTATTTACTTATTTATTTACTTTATTTAAAAAAAATATAGTTACTATGACAACTCTACATACTGGATGACAATTCAGAAGCATGAAAAAGTATCAAACTTTTTAATACCCTGTGACTGGAACTCATTGTTTTTGTGAAAAGTTTTCGCTATAGATGGTCTTATGATACGCTGGACTGACAGATGAATAACAGAATGAAAGAAAAAGATTGAAAGCCCTGAGAGGTCATATCCCATTGTAACTTGCCCTTTACAAACACATACAAACAGTCAACAAACCCTAGCAACACAAAGACATGCAATTCTTAGGTGACACTTTCATTCGTATCAAGTGTGTGGCTGTTTCCATTGTGTCATATGAAAAGAGAATAAAATGTAAAGGAAGGCATTCTTGGCCTTTGGAGATTGAAAAGAATCTGCAGAGACCCAACGACACAGGCAAAAAAAAATATTCAAAACTTTTAACCATAGACTGTATAAAGCAGTGGACTAAGTGAGTGTGACGTCACCCATAGCGTTTGGCTCCAGTCAAATGAAGCTCATCGAGGCTGGAGCAGTTATAGAGGCAAATTGAATTGGAGCCAGAAGCACAGCCATGATCACTTCCTATTTGGAACGCAGCACCTAGTGTGTTAGCTATGCCCATCTATCTATCTATCTATC
>KN486554.1:5951-17010 GCA_000787095.1 Periophthalmodon schlosseri
AGATACAATACTACAAGCAATTCAGTAACTTTGTTTAGCCTCATACATACAACAATCCACAAAATCACAATACTCAAATTTTGAACTCATCTTAATGCAATATAATGTAATTTTCAACACAAAATAATAAATAATTTTCTTTAAAATAATCATAATTTATACCAAGATCAGTCAAAAACTACTGACAAAATAAAAAGGCTAATTACATCATAGTAAAAGGCCGACAACATGTTGCACTAACCCAGGAAGACTATACATAATATAAAAAGATACAAAAATATGAATAAAACTATGCACAAAGACAATATAAAATCAGAGTTTGCTTTGTGCTCTGCCGTTTAACTTAAATTTTTCATTCATAAACTCAAAGTCACACATCAGAGACTATAGAGTATACCATCTATATCATCTACAATAATATAATACAGAATAGCTCCAGTCTCCGTCTCTCATCTCCTCTGCAGGTGTCAATACTGCAGCTCAGGTGTTTGAAATGAAGTGCAAGGACTGTATGTAGTATATATGGGCAGCACATGTTGAATCATTGGAAACAGACTGACTTCAATACCACAGGTAGATAAAATATGAGGTTTTAAATGTCAGTATGAAAGATCTGAGGACTGCCTTAAGTGTAGTTGGATTTTTGAATAGGGTTCATCTGTCAGTGCTAGACATATTTAAACTATTTGGATTAGGATAGAAAACTCAATGCAAGATTAAAGACATCAAACAAATAATAGTTGGAAAGTGGGATCAAACAGTATATCTTTTTCTGTAAATCCTGATTTGAATACATCTATCATCAAGTCTATGTGCATAAGATGTGTCTTTTTAAACAGATTAGTGAGTTAACGTGAATTACTACATTATCCTCAATGTCATATTGTGATGATCAAGAGACTTTCCTCCACCCTTCAGGTCTGTCACGATAATTACTATATTAACTTATTGTTCAATATATGATAGATGGAACAATTATTTGTGGGGGTCAATATTTATTAATTTAGTATTTTTTCTTTGTAGTAGTGGGAAAATTTAGTTTATTTTTCCTGTACTACAATGAGATATAGAAGGTTGAATTATGAAACCATTACAGATGCTTAACTGCTGCATTCTGTTATTTATTGTAGCTCATACTTTTTAACAATATTGTACGTTAAGGATACTTTTTGGGAGACAATTCTGCTTTATGAGTTGGTTTCAATATTATCCTTAATCGTCAATATTTCCTTTAGCAATATATCGAGCTTCAAAATGTGTTATTGTGACAGGCCTACCCACTTCTCCTATTAGCCAGCCTCCATCGTGCTCTGAGTGAGTGACAGGTGTATTTAACCAATCACAGTGAAATTTAGAAGCAGCAGATTGCTCTAGTTACCTCGTGATATGAATTTTTTGAATGAATTTTTTTTTTTCAGTCACAAATATCTCACAGCACAGCACAAATTCAGTCCAGCAATAAACAAAGTGACAAAAAATTAAATACTACACAACCCACTGCAAACACAACAATGATTAAAAGTGAACGTAACATAATGACAAATAGGCCTGTACCCTCCATTTGCTCTTGGCGAAGTTCTTTCTCATCTGCCGGCTCACGGACTCGTGGATGTTCTTACAAAGCGCCGTGTCTCCAGCAATCCTGAAAAAGAAAAATATAGAAAAAAGATGCATCTCGATCCGCGAGCGAGTATTGATTGAATGCGTTTTTCCATAGAAGTGAATTGTGTTTGTACCAGGGGTGTCTGAGGGCCTGTTCACACGTGTACCGCTTGGATGGGTCCTTCTCCATGAGTCTGCCGATGAAGTCCTTGGCTGTGAGAGAAACAAGACAACAACAAAATTAACATACAGTGTCCACATGGCTACGCTCAGGTCACAAATAGATTTCAAAGCATGAGTGACAAACTGTAAAGAGCAATAGCAATCTTACCATACTGTATTTGGGGCCTTAATGGTTGTATATTACATAAAATGGATTCTTGTGAGCTTTACGCCATGTTATAATGCTGTTACCTCATCACAAACATACCTGGAGTTGTGTTTCGTTTCGTTCACACATGTTTGAGTAATCCTGGTTTATTAGTCTACATCTCTAAAGCTCAAAACGCTCTGTTCCACCTTGTGATGTCATGAAGCGGTTGTTTTCAAGTTAACAGCTACCTTTTACCTTTGTGTAGTAGAGCTGGTCAAATCCAGAACTGAAATCTACCAAATGATTCTAGTGAAGGTGTATGGAGTTTAAAAGCACAGTGGAGCACTTCCTGTATTACCACATGACATCAGAAGGTGTTTTTCGATTGAGAGAAGAACTAAATATGCAGGATTTGTGTGTTAAAGATGTGACTGAAAAAAACAAAAACAAAACAAAAAAACCCACACAACTCCAGGTATGTTTTTGATGAGGAAACAAGATTATTACATAGGTCATAAAATAGTGTAATATGGGCCCTTTAACAAAGCAAGAACAAACACCCAGTGACTTATGATTTAAGTCTTTGTTGATGCGTTATTGAGGCTAGCTGTAATTTAGTAATTATAAAGGGGTATTTGAAACTTTGACTCTTACTAAGAAACCTGTTGTATGCAAAACATTTGTATATTCTGGTACAAATAGCAAATTGAATCATAGATTTAAAAATTCTCTGAAGTCTGTTATTGCTATTATTGTGTTTAGTCTTTTTTTTTTTAACAAACAAGTACAGTAGAGGAACAGATAGTGTGAACTCTTTAGAGGGAAAGTTAGATGAGTCCAGATTGAGATGGTTTTGAAAATATGGGCAGAAGGATGCTAGGAAACAGAGAAAGAAAAACAATGAGAAATGAGAAAGAGAATGCAAAGGAAAGGATGAGGACAGATGATTCATGGTTTAGATATGTGAAAGTTTGGCCTGACTAGAAAACCATTGCAATGTGTGTTACGTGCATTTTATCGGCATTGTAAGAATTCCTAAACACTGGTCGCATATCTTCGTCATGTGTTGTTCTGGACTCCACATGGTAAAATTAAACAGCAGCTTCCATCTGTGCAGTGGTCTGTGCTTGAGGTGTGATACAGGAGAAAAGTTAAGCGACTTTGGGACATTTCTAACATGTCGGCATGGAGAACACATGAAAGGACACCACGTCATAGCCACAGATTTCATAGAAAATCAGACCCAACCACTCAAAAATTAAATTAAGATGGCTGGTTTAAAGAGGCAGTCATGGTGGACCATAAAATTGTCAATCAATTCATCAGTAGAAATCAGAAGAAATATCATTATAGTTTTATACCCTTTTTGGGTATAAAACTACACATAGCATCTAACCTGAGTCTGAAATGTCATCCCAGTACGGAGCATCAAACTCATAATCCGCCTTCAAAATCTGCTCAAACAGTTTGGAGTCATTTTCGTCGTAGAACGGAGGGTAACCGCACAACCTGAAGAATATAAGAGTTAATTAATGCAGGGTTTTAGATGACATCAGTGCATTCTTTTAGTTTTATCATGTTTTACTGAGGTGGGGGCTTCTGTTTCAGAATGGCTTATATGTGGCAGTATATAAGTAGTAGTTTTTACTTGTTTCTAGACATTACCATGGAATTTATACAGAAACCTGCACTTTCACTATTGTGAAATGTGAATTAATAGATTGTTTTAAATTAGATTCTGGCCTCAACCGGACGATAGACAGGATTAAATGGGGGTGGCGAGTGGGGAGAGACAATGCCAATCTGAGGCATGTGTGCTGCGACCAAACTAGTGTGCCATAGTGCAGCCCATTTTATGGCTTTGTATGACTTTGTAACAGAAACATAAATAATTCTCAAAGTCTACTTTTGTGTTACCCTGAGTCTAATTCTGTGAGGAATTTGAGAGACATTATTACAAACTGTACAGACTACAAATAGTGCACTGCATGTTCTATGGTCTAAATAATGATCAGCCGTTGTTTAGAAAATCTCTCTGCTAATTTAAAATGATGGAACGAAGCTTCTGATTTCAAAAGGCATGTTTAATGTCAGGTTTTTGTACAAAATAGCTTTCACCTTTGTGGCAAGAAAAACCTTGGCTCCCTGCTGGTAATTAGCCCAATTAGTGTCTGCATTCACATCTACTTAGCAGCAGCTCAGGTGGAAGGATCCCTATAGTTAATCAGCCATGAAAATCACCAGTGTCCTCTATATAATCTGGTGAAGATACAAAGTGATGGGCGAGAAAGATGTCTGTCAGAAGTCCTCAGACTACAAGGAAGCAACTATTTTTAATTGTCTGGAAAAATGTATGTATAAACAACATTTTAACAGTGCATTTCTGATGGCTTTTGTAAGACAGATGTGGATTCCTTGTATTTTGTTTATTGGTAGAATTTCATGTTTCTCTTGTCCAGACTCTAATATGCAATACAATATAAAATAATATCTATATGTGAAAGCCACCTAAATATATTTTTAGCATATATTGTTTCTGGACAACATATTAAGCATATGGCTGTGATTTAGGTTACAGCATTCTTTAAAACTGTAGAGTTTATATAAAAGAGGGGCAGTCAAAATTACTACTGTCAATATTCACATTTGGTGTGGTTATATAAATATAGTGCAAATATGGACCTTGTATAAAAATTGTACATTTTCTGATTGATTATATTTTCTCTAAAAATGTTCAAACAAATACAGAAATACAGGACCTAAGCCGAAAGAATTAAATCCATCCTACATGCTGCATACAAGTACATACACATATCTCATTACTGTCAATCAGTACATTTATTCAATGCAGTATTTTGTTAAATTCAATTGTACCTATATTGACAAACCAAGAGAAAGGTCATACATCACATTCTCATTTGGGCTGTGCCTAATTGGAAACAAACATGTGACACCTTCACATTCTGGGGCCTGTTAACCTGCTCTCGACCCCTGACCTTTGAACTCAGGACCAGATAATGAAACCATTAGGTGGAGGTCAAATACCAATAAAAAGAGCTACACATGAACAAACACATTTTTACAGTGCTCTGAGCAGGCTGTTAATGGGATAGTAAAAATGACAGACGTCCCAGACGCCTTTTGAGTTGGGTAAGATTACAAGCACTAAAGCAATAAGATCTATTGTCTACATTAATATTAACAGTTCTTTTAAAAAGGTATGCTAAATTAAAAGTAACAAGAAACAATCCAAAAAGTTACTAAACACTTTTACAAGGAAATTAGATGCCATTTCTGTCCCATATACAGTAATGAATTGTATGTCTGATTATTTTAAAAATCCCCCAAATAATACAAACTGTGTATTTACATAGAGTAATCAGATAAGATAGATAGTAATCAGATAATAATTATATGTGATTGTACGCATCAGTTCTTTAATAGTAATCAAAATAATAAGTTATAACTGTGATGGAAATTTAAGTATATTCATGTTGTGAAGAAAATAGTCTCATCATGTCTTTAAAATGCATTTGATCTGTGTCAGTCTGTCAGACCCAGACCAGACATTAACATGTGGGAAGGCTCTGATCCAACACACAGGAAACTATGTTGTTCTACCTGTCTAAGTGTAAAAGTTCATTATCTCATGGATGTGAAACAAAAGTTACTGCTGAAATGTATGTAGCTTTGTCATTCTGCTATAAATACTGAGAGCTCAGATGCTCAGGGGGAGACTAAGGGAGACGAAGGACCGGGGGGATGCTCTAGGAGAGAGACTTGGGACGCCGGGAGGCTACAAGTCTGTGGCCAGGGCAGGCCTGGGCCCTGTCCTGTCCGTATCTGCTGTAACAAAGAATAAACCTTTTTTATTTTTCATCTAGAATTTTAATTTTTCCACAACATAACGCTTTCATTTTATTCATTAATCTTTGTCTATTTTCCCTTTTGCTGTATTTTCCTCTTCCATGTACCATGGCGTGAAAGATAAGAAAGAAATCAGATAACTCTCATTAGATTTAGCAATTTTTCATTTTAAAATTCCAAAAATCTGATTTTTGGAGTGCATGTATGTAAACATAGCCAATGTGTGTCTATTGGCAGTCAACTGCACTGGATGAGTGAGGAATTTATCTATTGTTTCATTTTAGATTTATTTGTAAATGGGTGCAGCTCCTGAATATTTATCATGGAAAAAGCAATAATAGCATTTTAGTGCACAAAAAGCTTTTCTGTCCCAAAGGAAAATGTATTCAAGGTGCTGTGTGTTCCCCTGAAGATTTGACACAAGTACAGGCTGTTCCCATTAGTTCACTCCAAGATAAATTTTACAGGTTGAACAAGTCAAACAACTATTAATTTAAACTACTACTCACTAAAGGTTTCTCAATACATAAAAACAAGGATGTAGGTTGACCTTTGCATTAAAAGGTGCACAACCTTTATATAACTTTTCTGGTGGAGGGTTTGCCACTTGCTTGCCTTTATTGTTTTTCCATAGAATGTTCCAGAAAAAGGCATTTAACTTTTGTCTGAGTAATCCTTCAGTCGTATTGACAAAACCCTGAGCCACAAACAAAGCAATGTGGTCTACTCCATTCAGTGTAGTGAAGACCGCAGTGAGCGTTATATTGGAGAAACAAAACAGCCACTCCATTTGAATGTACCAACACCGTCACGAGAGCAGCTCGGCAACTCAATCTGCCGTACATCTCCATCTCAAAGCTGCTAACCACACCTTTGAAGATAGTGACGTGCAGATCTTAGCCAAAGTAAAGAAATGGTTTGAGAGGGGAGTTAAAGAGGGAATTTTTGTTAGGAAAGACAATCCATCTTTGAACAGGAATGGGGGGCTTAAACATTATTTATCTCCTATTTAGAACTCCACCCTCAGACCTAAATCAAAACAATAGTTATAGCCAGTATGCTAATAGGTGTGAGAGCACCCATTAGGGGCCTGAACGATTATGCAAAATAGGACTCAGGCACAGATCACACTTGTAGTTCAATACACCTAGCTAACAAACAGAAACTGTAAACAAACACGTGTGTTAGGTGATTTTCACACATGTTAGTGCACTCTGCGAACCGACCCCAGTGCGCACTAGATTTAGTTCTGTTTCCTTTACTTTTGGGTTTGTCTTGTTCACATACATCATGCATCATTCACCCCAAACATGCACCATGAGCCTCGTGAGAGTCCATGTGTGAGGAGGTGAGCCTGCTCAAGAAGAATGCATGTTTTTCATGGTATTTTAAAGCAATACAAACACATGTAAGTGAATTGATGCCATACTGTGAAACATTCCAGGTAAAGCAATAACGTCTCCATAGAACAAAACAGTGGAGAACCCAAACAGAAAAGTTACTATACATTTGTACTCTTTTTTCACCCACAAATATTGCAAAATGCCAAGTATTTTTATTTACTTTAAGACAAACTAATATTTCTTAGATTTCTTAGATATTTATTTTGGTGTGAAGGCCAGCAGTGAAAACAGCAAAGGGGCCCCGTAGTTTACCTTGGTGTGTGTTCACTTACGAGCATTAGTGTAAAATATATCACTATTTATTGGCCTTTAACATGTGTGCAGAAGAAGGGAGTGACGCAGCCAAAACAATAATTCAGCTCTATGTCCATAAATGGTAATTGCAGAACTCCCCATCTGTACTGAGAGACAGCACAAAGCAGCTCGTAATGATACACTCAGAACATTTCACACTGAACACATGCTGCTGCTTATGCTGCCACTCTACAGGTAGTCACACACACAGAGGTGACTCACTGAAGCTGTGAACTCAAACTCATTCAATAAAGATGGATAGAACATGTGCACATTATTATACCTATTGTAGCACTGTAATTCATGAAACCTATCTTTTCTGACAGGTTTTAAATAAGCAATAAGTACGAAATGAATATTGTAAATTTATCTTCTCACAGATCAGGCTTTTATCGTCTGTAAACGATTAACCAAAACAAATGCTAGTAATATTCATCTCATATACCCAGCCAAAAAGGTTAATAATACCATTCTGTTACAAAAATGACAAAAATTAAACAATAATACTGTTCCATGGCTAAAGGAACAAGTGGCACATTTTGAACAGGTTAAAGCTTGGAGGGGAGTGCATTCTACAGTGAAATGGACACAAAAGCACTGTCACCGCTGGTTTTATAGTTTGTATGTGGCACCTTCTGCAGCTTCTGATTGCTGGCTGATCTAAGGGTACTTACAGGATGTATGCTATGACTCCGATGGACCAGCAGTCGACAGCTTTACTGTAGGGTTTCTGAGCCAGCACCTCTGGAGCTGTAACACATGGTCAGTACAATCATATTAGTACAATTATACATTTGGATTATTGTGGATTTACTTGATACACAGACTGAAATTTTGGATTAGGGATGTCACAATGTCAAATGAAAACACAATATGGTTTTACAGTTTTTACACAATTTTTTACATCAACACTGTCAAAGTAGAGGCCTGTCTCACATCTTCACTAATACAATGTTTAAATCCAGTCTCAAAACAGTTCTGTTCAGCTGTGCATGTGGTTTTTATTCTGCACTCTTCTTCTTTTAATGTTAATTTTACGATGATTATTTATGTTTTGTATTGTACTTTTAATGTCTTTCTTATTCTGTAAAGCACTTTGAATTACTTTGTGTACGAACTGTGTTATACAAAAGCACTTGCATTGCCTATTATTGCCTATTGCCTAACATGTTTATGAAACTGTCTCATTCTGAAACAATGCCTTTCCTATGTGACATAAAACACACTTTACATTTAGGTATATTAAATCACGCCGTCTGTTACTGGTTAATATTGTGACATCTATAGTCACAATAACCCAATAACCAATGCCATTTTTGCATTTTGCTTTGCTAAAGTATGACTCAAGCACTAAACACAGAAGAAAAACATGTAGCTCCTGAGCCAAAACGTTTTAAAACATTTTACAGAGGTGTAGTGGGAGACTTTTACATGTCTCAATCTCTGCATGGTGCCTGGTTAGAGCTACTGTCTGCCTTTATGTGTTTTTATTGGCTCTAAAGGGAATAAAAGCAACACATTCCTGCACACTCACTCAGGTTTGCGTGGCTAACCACAGATAATTTGATGCATTGTAAAAACTTGGGGTACCGGTAATCAAATAATCAATGAAAATGCAGCGTGGTCACGGGAACTGGTTATGTTTTATATTGTCAACATTATAATTTATTCTAGCCACAAAATACCGTAATGATATTTTGTGTTTAGTTCAGGGTTGAAAACCTTTTGTTGTTCTTGTGTTGTTGTTAATGTAACTTCTTTTGTATGTGACATTTGGTTGCTATAACGACAAGTGGATGTGAAGGTTCTATTCGTGAGTTACTGGTCTGTTTTTGGAGACTGGCTCGAGTGAGTTGAGACTGCTGTTGTTTTGCTCTTGTTTTGGCGTGGGTTACAGCCAACAGTAGCCCTTGTGTTCAGAAAATAAATAACCAGAAGAAATTCGGTGTGTTTCCTTACCCCAAAATGCTACAATATATAAACTGCATTTCAACCCACTGTTGAATGCCATTGGGGCAATATGTCAGAATGAGTGGGCGACCACAGTGCAGTGCCAAAATTGAGGATGTCAAAATTATTTGATTAATTGATAATTGTGGTTATTCAGGTCACAATATAATTCAAGTGCAAATAATAATAATAATAATAATAATAATAATTGTGACCATTCTTAAACATGGTCAAAAATTGGTAGATCAGTTTTAATTCAATCTCCCTTCAAAGGCAAAGTCAGTTTTTATCTGTCTATTTATGTCACATGAGCTTTACGTACAAACAGATTTGATGTTTCTCTCACATTAAAATTGGACATTGCAGCATCCCTAGTCAGTAAAAACACCCAAAGTCCACATTAAAAGGCCCAACACACAGTAAAGGAATCAAACTTGGGGCCACCTTGTTATGAGGAGAGAATGATCACAACTTTGCCACAGTATAAATCCAATATTCTGGTAGTTCCTTGTAGTAATAATTTAAAACAAATTGCATTTTTGTGCGTAGAGATGGCCCTGCCTGAACTTCCTGTGCAGCTCATTATTGAGACTGGACAAAGAGTGTGCACAGGGAGGTCAGCTCAGCTCTGCCTCGATCGCTCTATAACACATTAATACACACATACATGAGAATTAGGCCATGGTTCAAAACACTGGCACTATACATATACACCATACAGAGTAATGGTGTTAAAAGTCTTACACATTTAACATAGTGTTAGATGAGTTGTTCTTATTATATTATATGATTTCTATATTATTTTGCCATCTTTATGTTTTAAGTCACATTTTTACTTTCAAAACCAGTATATTTGGACATATGTTATCATATGTCACCATGGTCCACACTATGATAAAACTGATATGAATCACCTCTATATGTTAAACCTTTGAACAACAGTAATGCTAGAACCAGATGTTTGTCTGGGTATTTGGGTTATTATAAAAGAAAAACAATCTACAGCTCTCAAACAGTCTTCCCATAATATTACAATAAACAGCAGGCGTATGCTCATCACAAAAAAAGTTCTTTCCTGCTGTGAATCATTTTGACAAGACTTTGATTGGAAGACTTTAGTGGATATCTTTACAGTCACATTTGAGTGGTGCAGAAAGACCCTGTGGTTACCAACATCTCCACAGGTAGCGCGGCAGCAGGAAACGGAGGTAAACAGTGAAAAATCAGACCATTTTTAGTCTGGCGGCGGTGATGCTGTTGGATCATACATGAGGAGGTTAAACTGTGAGTCAGTTCACCCATTAAACCAATACTAAAATCTCTGCAGTTAAATATAAGCCGTCATGCATTTATTTGTCTTTACATGGGATTTGTTTATGGGTTTGTCAGATACAACTGCTCTGTTTGGGTTGAACATCTGGGTCTGATAACAACACAACTACAGCTGTGCTGGTTCAACTGTTTCACTGGTTTATAAACTCCAGCAAATGGTCTGTATTGATATGCAAGAAGAGAGGACATTTGCCATAAAGATAACTATTCAAGCCAGTTCCTTGTTAACATTCCTTGTTACCAAGTCATAAGATTTAATTATGTGTCTCTGTCTACAGTTGAAACCAGAAGTTTATAT
>JACM01061909.1:0-10062 GCA_000787095.1 Periophthalmodon schlosseri
GGAGGGAGGGAGAGGAGGAGAGAGGGGAAGAGTGGAAGAGGGAGAGAAGGAGAGAAGGAGAGAGGGAGGGGAGAGAGAGCAAGAGAGGGGGAGAGAGAGAGACGGGAAAGGTGGAGCAGAGGGCTGGAGGGACATGTAGCTCTAGAGCCAGAGGCAGGATGGCATAAGCAGAGAAAGTGTCACTCTATTTGGAAATATTCAAGTTTCCTTTTGTCAGACGTGTTTCATATAAACATGAAGAGGTCAATATTTTTGCTGAAAAACACGATGCTACGGAGACACTGCGGCATAAAAGTCAATTCCTGAACAAAACCACCAGCAGAAAGTTCAAACTGTAAAGCCACGGTCACTTTTTTCATTTTGGCTCGCATCTCCACAAACCTGACCTGAGACTCAGACTTGACCTGGATGAGGGCCTCACGTGTGTGTTTCCATGTAAATATTGTTTCTTTGGCAATAATATTCCGCAGTCTGACATAAAACTCATCTGTCTCCATGGAGAATGCTCTGAAGTGTGGTTTTAATTTTCTGTTTCCATGGAATCACGCAGAAAGTTACATACTGTACCTTTAAATATTTACAATACAACAACAAATGAAGAATAGTTTTTACCATTACAACAATACAGCAACCAGAAAACATATATTTTATCCGTTTACGTTGGTCGGAGTCCGTTCATCCGCTCTGGGCTAATTATGTTTTTAAATGTGTTTCCTCAGTTGAAAATATCAGCCTGTGGAACTTATGAGACGGGATAAACTGGACTATACACAGTCTTTTTAACAAATGTGATGCGTTTACCCGACGGCGGAGCGGGGACTTACCCGTGCCGATGTGACCCCCGGGACCGGCCGGAGTAGTACGAGTATCCCGAGTACGTGGACTCGGTGTCCATGGCGACGCTGTCCTGCCTGGGCATGGGTCCCAGGTGCTCAGCCCGACCGCTGGCTGACGCGCCGGGACCGTGTGCGCTGATCTTGTCCAGATTGGGGAGATCAATACAAAGGTGGAGAGCTGTCAGCAGTCAGGCGTGAAGGGGGCAGAGGGAGCGCCCGGTGAGGACACATCAACCTGTGGGAGGGGCGCACACACAAACGAGCTCCGATGAACTGATAGAAACAGTGAGGAAATCAATACGTTTAATTAAGTGGGAATTTGTAACATATTCACCCGGGCGGCTATTTTTCTACGCGCTCCCATTTCAATCTAAAAAGTCCCTTTCTTCGGCTGCAGCTGCGTTAAACCCAATCTTGAGCTGCAGAGTGCACAGTGACAGCTCTGTGCGACTCTCAGGGGGTTCAGATTCCAGCTGAGTCGAGCAGATAAAACAAAAAGAGCTGCAGTGAAACAGCAATTTGCTCTTATCCCCAAAATGGCTGACGACTGTTGTTGGGAGCGACCTCAAGTCTGTGACACACAAACACTCCGGCGCTGACAATGACGAGCTTTCAGACGACACATGAAAGCAGCGCGTTCCCAAGAAGGCTTCAAGAACACGGAGGCGGCGCCGGTTTGAGGGAACGATCTGTGGGTTTGAAACGAGGAGCAGAGAATAAAGATGCTGTCCTTACTTGACTTTTGTGAGACTGGAACTTATACTATTCAAATATTTTGTCTAGAAGTTTAACAAAATTTAAAAAGTCACCCCAGCCGCCAAGTGTCAAGTTTATTTCTACAGCACATTTAAAACAACTTGAGTTGACCAAAGTGCTTCACATAAAAGTCAACACAAAACCTGTATGTCCTGTGTAGTGTTAAATACCAGGGAGAAGAGGTGGGTTTTCAGTCTAGTCTTAAACTGTGTTAAAGACTGAGAGGATCTGACAGACAGGGGGCGCTGTCACCTCTGGCCTTAAGCCTGGCTTTGGGCACAGCTGACCTCTGACCTCTGGGCTCTGGGTGGAGTAAAGGACCCAGAGGTGAAGGTGAAGTAAAAAGGACCCGTAGAGCGCACACATATAAACACAATCAGTAACAAGACTAGGAAACGAATCAAAGACTTTTCATATGCACCACCTATTCAAAATATAAATCACTTTAAAAGCACGAATTGATGACATAATTTTTTAACTTTCTATGGAAACTGTAGTGAAGTGAATGAACAGTTGTTTGAGTTTAAAGGGCCCATATTAGGCTTTTATCTGATCTCTGTTCTAATGTTGTTTCCTCATCACAAACAGACCTGGAGTTGTGTTTTGTTTCATTCACACATGTTTAACACACAAACCCTGCAGATTTAGGCTGAGTTCTTCTCTCAAACTGAAAACACTTTGTTCCACCTTGTGATGTCACCAAGTGGTAATACAGGAAGTGCTCCACTGTGTTTTTAAACTCCACACAGCTTCACTAGAATCATTTGGATAATTTCAGTCCTGGAATTTCCAGTCTCTACTGAACTAGAAGTAAAAAAAGCTGTTAACCTGAATACTACATGTCGTCACAAGGTGGAACGGAGCATTTTGAGCTTTGGAGATGTAGACAGACTAATAATAAAGTGTTACTCAAACATGTGTGAATGAAACAAAACACAACTCCAGGTCTGTTTTTGAGGAGGGAACAGCATTAGAACATGGATTAAAGCTACAAAAGTCAGTTTTGTGTCATATAGGACCTTTAATCTTTTGTCATTTAAATCTGATTGTGATTATTTTTGCTAATCTAACATGTATTATTGCTAAAAATATATACAGTTTCATTTTAAAAACTTTAACTCCATCCCAGCTCTTTTAATCTACCCAAACTCATTTCCCGTGTTTTGAAACTGAGCCGTTTTCTTCAGATCGATATGTAATAAAAGTCTTCCATGACGCAGGGTCAGTGCTGAGGCCCTGTACTCTCCTCTGAGCCGATGAGCTTCAGCCGAGCGCATTAAGGGCTCCGCTATCTGATAAAGGTGGAGAAATAAAAGGTGGGACCAGGGAGTTTGAATGAATACAAGAAATATAGGTGAGCGTTAGTGTAATTAACGCATACGTTTAGCTAAACACACCCAGAGGGACCTGCGTGTCTCGGTCGTAAATGCCACAGGGACGATGTAATGCTCCGGGCCAGAGGACACAACTCAAACGCAGGTAGTTAAAACCTAACTCCGAAAGCCCCAAATCTCATGTCTTTCAGATAACGCTGGACGAATACCAAACACTGTGAGAAGAGCAGTGGAAGGAACAATCGATGCTAGTTTGAAATTTAAAGTTACTTTTTAGGAGTCAGAGGGTTCTTCTCCCTGAGCTACACTGGGTGAGTTCACACATAACGACCAAAAGACCAAGGATTTTCTCTCTAAAATGACTTCTAGTGTTTTCTGCCTGTGTTAAATGTACTTTTATATGTGAGTTCCACTAATTTTTCCAGATTTGTGTGACTAGAAATAAAACAAATACAACAGTTTTACTATTAAAGGTCTAATATCGCACAAAACTGACTCTTGTACCAAAATTTTCCAAACTATGTTGCGTTTGCCTGAGGAAGGTCTGAGGGACCGAAACGTTGCACAAATAAAAGTGAACCAAGAGTGAGAGTGTGCGGGAGTCGTCTTAAAAACATTTTCAGGTAAATGCCTTTCCTCCAACGCACCTGTCGCCCGGTCAGGTGCGCAGAGTCTACACACAAACTACACTGCCTTTGGGGTGTTTTTATTGCTCCAAAAGATGCCATGGAATCTTGCATAATTACTACGAGGGGGCCTGCTTCTCCACAGATCTGACCTGTAACACGGCCTGGAGATGCACCTGCTCGTCTCCATGGAGATTAAATGCCATTTTAGGGCTGCAGTAGGATTTTTCTAACAAGCGTTGTGATTAGATTTGCGATTTATGTTTTACAAATAGGATTCTGTTCAAAGTTCATATTTTAAAAACGTTCAGAAGAATTTACAAAGAGACTGAAAAAAAAGACTGAACAGAAAAATGAAAACAAGAATCACATTTCAGAACATGTTTGTACAGATCTGAACTACAGGGTTATCATTTTTTTAAGCAGATTACAACGGGACATTTTGTTGTTTATGAAGGAAATGATAGTACTTCAAAAATGGCAGCCTTTAAGATTTGCTGATCATGTCCATTCAAACTGTGATTTTGAATCGATTGCGGTTATTCGTGCAGCGTAAAGCCACACTGCGGAAAGCTCCAGGCAAAGAAACATCAGCTGCATAGAAACAAGTAGGTGGCGAAAAAATATATTGCGCCTTTAAATCAAAACAGCTTCTTGTGTTTCCCCGCTCAACTCAGACCCAGAGTCGTAGTTCTGATTTATGACTGTGGTCTTCCTCAAGGTGGTGATAGTCGACACAATCCCCTGTTTCCTGCGCTCCCTCGTCTCTCCCCAAAGCCACAGGAAGGGAAACACACATCACGGACTCTAAAAATACCTCCACCCAGAACGCGAGCAGAAGTGGGTGAAGTGGGTGAAGCGGGTGTGTGGTTAGTAGAGAAAGACTGGAAGATATTTGTACTTTTTAGCAACTCGGCCGTCGGTCTTAAAGGTCTTGTATTACGCAAAACTGACTCTTGTGAGGTTAAAACATGTTCTAATGCTGTTCCCTCCTCAAAAAGACACCTGGAGTTGTGTTTTGTTTCATTCACACATGTTTGAGTAACACTTTATTATTAGTCTGTCTACATCTCCAAAGCTCAAAATGCTCTGTTCCACCTTGTGATGTCATGAAGTGGTAGTTTTCAAGTTAACAGCTCCTTTTAGCTTTAGTTCAGTAGAGACTGGCAATTCCAGGACTGAAACGATCGAAATGATTCTAGTGAAAGTGTATGGAGTTTAAAAACACAGTGGAGCAACTTCCGGTATACCACTTGATGACATCACAAGGTGGAACAGAGTGTTTTCTGAGAAGTGCTCAGTCTAAATACGCAGGGTTTGTGTGTTAAACATGTGTGAATGAAACAAAGCACAGCTCCAGGTCTGTTTGTGATGAGGAAAAACAATGACACGTGTGTTTGAAGGTTGTGTAACTGCGTTTTAGGAGAGACTCATCCTCCAGTTCATTTTAAAGACTTGAATCATGAGTTCTCATATAGTGACAAATCCTACCTCCGACAAGTTGTGATCTGAAGGTTTTTACGAGAGACTCAACCTGGAGCGGCATGTTCCTGCTCACAAAACCAGGACATTTTTGAAGTTTGGAGATAAAACTGGGACTGGGCTCGTCAAGGCCACAGAGGGAATGAAATATATCTGTTTAAACTGTAACTACTGACTATGAAAAGAGGACACAAGTGTGAAAGTTTAAACTACAAGAGATAATAATCATCATTATTATAAGAAGCAGAAGAAGAAGAAGAAGCAGTAGAAGAAGAAGAAGCAGAAGAAGAAGAAGCAGAAGTAGAAGCAGAAGAAGAAGCAGAAGAAGCAGAAGCAGAACAAGCAGAAGAAGAAGACAAAGAAGACAAGCACCTTTCAAAACACCCAAGGACACTGTCCAGAACAAGTTAAAAACATAAAAACGTGATTGGTGATGTGGTGGAGGATTGTCTGAACAGCTGAGTTTTGATTTGTGATTTGAAGAGAGGGAGCTGATGCTGTGGAGGTCGGGTGAGAGCATGAAGGAACAGTAAGAAACTGCAAACAAAGAGTTACGAACTAAACGAGAGTAAACATTGTCTACATATTCCTGTCTTCCTGACGTTATGGTCACATTTGTATACAGCACTTTTCCACCTTGAAGACACTCAAAGCGCTTTACATCAAGGAACCACTCACCCATTCACACACACACACATTCATACACCAGTGTACACAGGGTTAAGTGTCTTGCCCAAGGACAGACCACACACATCATACACCAGTGTACACAGGGTTAAGTGTCTTGCCCAAGGACAGAACAACTGAAATGACACCACCAACCTGTGGGTCAGTGGATCTGACCGCTCTACCAATGATGTTAATGTCGAAAGCGGATTCGTCATAAAAATCAGCCTGAGATCTTGTGAGTGACAAATCTCCTAAAATGTCATGAGGTTATTCTGACCAAACAGCAATTTAACTTGTTTTAGGTCGATACATCTGCAGTTTCAAATGAACAAAATATGAAATAATAATAATGGGTGAGAAACTGAAGAACCAGATCATGGGTGAGAAACTGAAGAACCAGATCATGCTGCGTTATGGGTTCTTGACCAAACCAATAGTGTCATATTCAACTATAATTTCCCATCGTTAACATTATTAATCAGCTCGTAGCCAGAGCGTGGACGTATCGTGAACTTACAACTCTTGCGTCGGTCCGTTAAGAGGCGTTTCCATCACCTGGGCTAATCCTCTTAACACAAAAGCACATGGCTAAATAGCAGCTTAATGGGTTAAACAAGTGCACACTCCCGGTTCAGAGATGAGACGGGAGGGCAGCCAGGTTAAAACCGCATCGATTCAACCCTGTCCTTCACAAAGAAACAATTAGAAGCCGCTAACGACGTATTCACCAACAGAAAAGCGAGCTAATCCTGGGGTAGACGGCGGCGTTCTTCATGTGGTTTGTGTGTTGGAGTGAGAGCACTTGGGAGCCCCGCTTTTCTTGTGAGATGTGAAACAGGAATCTGTGTGTCAAAAAGGGAGGGGGGCAGTAATCCAAACCCCCTACTGCGCTCGCGGCCTGCGTGTTTGTCCTGGCAAATGCTCGCAACTCCGCGAGGAACCGGGCTGTGAAATTACACCGTGAAAATACAGAACCGAGAATATCTCAGACGCCCAATTTATCTACAAATCGTATATTCCGCTTGATAAAAATAGTGTTGTTTTGTTGGAGAAATGGCAAACACAATAACAGTTTGGCGGCAGCGTGGAGAGACGTACAAAACAAGAATTTCTGTGTCCCGACACAAACGCGCACAGGCCAACAGGTGTGACGGGGAGCACGTCACCATCATAAACAAAATGAACTCGAGTTAGTAACGTAAATGAAGGTAAGTACTTTTCTATAGACAGGTAGAAGCAGTAGTAGTAATAGTAGTAGTAGTAGGAGTTGTAGTACTAAAAAGGCGAGTAGTTTACATGCAAACAGACCTGGAGTTGTGTTTTGTTTCATTCACACATGTTCAACACACAAACCCTGCAGATTTAGGCTGAGTTCTTTTCTCAAACAGAAAACACCCTGTTCCACCTTGTGATGTCATGTGGTGATACAGGAAGTGCTCCACTGTGTTTTTAAACTCCACACACCTTCACTAGAATCATTTGGATGATTTCAGACCTGGAATTGCCAATCTCTACTGAACTAAAGATAAAAGATAAAAAGTAGATGCTAACTTGAAAACTAGGAATTTGCCATCTCTACTGAACTAAAGATAAAAGATAAAAAGTAGATGCTAACTTGAAAACTACCACTTCATGACATCACAAGGTGGAACAGAGCATTTTGAGCTTTGGAGATGTAGACAGACTAATAATAAACGGTTACACAAGATCCAGTTTTGTGTAATATAGGAATATAGGAGTTCGAAGACATCGTAGAGGCTAACCAGCTACGTGGTGACTACTATCCAGTTTTAAGCCCAAAAAGATCATTTAAAACACAAGATTCGGCAAAATGCTTTAATAATTGATCAGTTTATGAAGTTTCAGAAATATGAAACTTCATAAACTTGTGGTCATTAGTTAACACAGAGCTGATTAACATTAATAGTTTTAAAGCTCAGGGCTAAGGAGCAGCCGTCACTGTTGCTCCATAGCACTGCATTTCCAAAACTCCTCAAAAGCCACAAAAATGTCTGAGCAGGAGTCTGAGCAGGAAGACTAATTCTAGGATTCACTGAGCAGCACATTAAGCCTCTAATGAACCAAGTGAGATGTTGTGTCCTGTTTTCATTTGGCGTCTCCTTTCAGTCCGGCCGGTCATGAGTTCCTTCTCTCAGCGAGAACAAGACCAGAGCAGCGTGGCGTCCTTTAATGTGACTTAATCCTGTAGAGACGCTCTTTGATTGGCCCATCAGTGAACAACACTCTCCTCTGTAGGACACTGAGCAGCACTCTCCTCTGTAGGTCACCGAACAGCACTCTCCTCTGTAGGACACTGAGCAGCACTCTCCTCTGTAGGACACTGAGCAGCACTCTCCTCTGTAGAACACTGAATCACACTCTCCTCTGTAGGACACTGAACTGCACTCTCCTCTGTAGGACACTGAGCAGCACTCTCCTCTGTAGGGCACCGAACAGCACTCTCCTCTGTAGAACACTGAGCAGCACTCTCCTCTGTAGGACACTGAGCAACACTCTACTCTGTAGAACACTGAATCACACTCTCCTCTGTAGGACACTGAATAGCACTCTCCTCTGTAGGACACTGAACAGCACTCTCCTCTGTAGGACACTGAACAACACTCTACGTAGGCCACTAGATGGCACTGTCCACGGTAGGACACTGAATCACACTCTCCTCTGTACAACACTGAATAGCACTCTCTTCTGTAGGACACTGAATCACACTCTCCTCTGTAGGACACTGAACTGCACTCTCCTCTGTAGGACACTGAGCAGCACTCTCCTCTGTAGGTCACTGAATCACACTCTCCTCTGTAGGACGCTCTCCTCTGTAGGACACTAAACGGCGGCGGTCCAAGAGCGCTGTGGTGAACACTAACCTCCTGATTGGAGTCACTCGGGCTGGTTTTCTATGGAGCACATGGCCTGGGAGCTGTGCCAGTTTGAGCAAAGAGCCTATTTTAAGATCTTCAACTTTCACAACTGAGCTCGGTGTTTGACCCATGTGTGAAAATGTCTGTATGCAAAAGATGTATGAGGAAAAGTGAACAGAATAAGGACAGGGCTGATCCAAGACTGAACACAGACTAAACCAGGACTTTAAACTAGGGATGCACAGAACCTGCTTTTTCAGTTTCGATACCGATTCCGATACTAGAGCAGAGACTGAAAACAGCCTTTATTTCATTAAAACAAAAATAAAATAAGACAAAACTGGTCCAAATGTGTTATGTAGCTGTTATTAATACCTGTGTAATCCCTCAGTCGTCCGGGTATGATCCAGAGCAAACAAAAAATTCCATTCTGTCAACTGGACAAAAGGTTATACGAGTTATTTATATCTCAAGTAACGGCAGAACAACTTTGTATGAATAAAAGTTCACACATGATGAGACATTCTGGGCTGACAATTGATAGGTCTAACCAGGATATCGACTGAACTGATATTTGGAAGCCGATATCTGATCTGATTCCATTTTTCAGTACCACATCCCCACTTTAAACCAGATCAATTCGAAGAGAAAGCAGCTAAACTAAACTGTAAACACAAGCCTTATTTCTAAATGAATACAAATCTGACCTGTCGTCACCTAGAAACAACAAAAACACACTCTCCGTTCTGTCTCGCACTGAAATTAAATCATGTTCTTGTGCAGATCCTTTGTGGCTCTCACACAGCTGCAGCTCCCTGGTCCGTAACCATGACACCCAGAGTGTTCCTCCATTACACACATCATAACACTTCATAATCGGAGACACGTCGCCGTCCATGTACAATCATAATGACTTACTTAGGTGAGGGGAGGGGGGAGGAGCAAGGAGGAGATCACAAGACGAGACGGGGAGAGACCAGAGGAGGAGAGCGGTGACCTGAGCCCGCTCCGGTCACAAGACACGTCTGTCCAGAGCAAATGAGGCTCATTAACCGCGCGGGACTGAATCAGCGCTCCCCGGCGTGACTGAACTTAACACCTCGTACGCAGACACACACAGACACGCAGACGCTCGGGGTAACGCGGGATCGAGGCACAAGAGCCGTTCATCTGGAGACGGCGTTAGGATGTGGTGTTGATCGCGTTCGTCATCACGTTGTAGATAATCTCGTCCAACTATTTATATGAGATGTGTCTGCACTTAGGGCCCAACGGTGTTTACAACTGAATAGAAATCGTAGCTCATAACAAAGGCTGGAATTATTTATATAACATAATATCTCCACAAACAACAAACACCTCGTCTCTGTGGGGTCTCACGAATCTGATCTGCAAACTGTAGTTTAACCTCTGCAAACGTGTTCTGAAGTGCAGAAGATTCTTGCATCAATTAGGAGCATGTTAGAGCCACATGAACCATCTC
>KN486556.1:0-13643 GCA_000787095.1 Periophthalmodon schlosseri
AATACTTTTTTGCCCCACTGTATAAAGACACTGTACCTGCTTTTTACCATCTTAAAAAGTGAAAAACAGAAATAGTTAATTTTATATGGTTTGCATAGGTTCAAAGTTATTCCTCACTTACCTTATGCATTCCAAGCATCACAATTATTCACTGCAATGAATTTATAAGCAATTTTCATGCTAACAACATCTAGCATGCTAAGTGAGCACTTCCGGAATCTCAGACAATAAAAATGCTTTATAATTAGCTGCAGACAGTACACAGCAAACATTTTGTGACCCCAAGAGCTGCTTAATGCAATATATCTGCAAGATGAAATCTGTGCTCAAATGCATGGGGGGAAAAAATTGGGTACGGGCCTTTTACACATTACTCTAATGAACATGTATGAATAACAAAATACACCCAAATCATTTCTGCATGGGCAACTCTTTGGTTATTCTTTAAGAATACAAGTCAGCTTTACTACAGAGATGAAACAAATAACACTCAAAATCAAAATGTATTGTTTGTCATATCTGTAGATAAATTCTCTTGTATTAAGTATTGTTATAGAATATGCATCAAACTCTGCATGAAAGAGCTCTCAGTAACACTGTCAAAAACAGATCACCCCAAAGAATGACTGTCAAAGGCTCCTTTCACATAAAACACTCTTTGTAGTTCTAGCTGTGATTTTGGTCTGACTTTTATGGCAGTGCATTTGTTCCTGGCACAGGAGATGAAACTGTAGCGGTACAGTTGTTTCAGAAACACAAGTGTGAAGTACCTAGGAGGCCAACCGTGGTTTTTCAGTGCGCTTCTACAGAAAGGATAAAAAGTCCCCTTGAAGATGGAGAGAAAAACTGAAAGTGTAGTGTCTTGATTGGTGTATTGTGGTTTGCTCCACAGCGGAGTTCCCCACATATTTCATGGTAAAAAAAAAAATCTACATTTCATAATGTTAGGCCACTGAACAATCTTTTTTATTGTCTCATGAATTATTTAGTATGAAAACTTTTTTTTTTAGAAATAACTTTAAATCAGTGGTTCTCATAAGTTTCACATGATGTACCACTTAAAATACAGTTGAAACCAGAAGTTTACATACCCTTTTTTTTCTCAGTTTCTGACATGAAATCAGACTAAACTTTTCCTGTTTTAGGTCAATTAGGATTACCAAAATTATTTCTGTTTGCTAAATGCCAGAATAATGAGAGAAGGATTTTTTTAGGCAACTTTTCATTACTTTCTTCAAAGTCAGAAGTTTACATACATTTCATTAATATTTGGTACCATTGCTTTTAAACTTAAACTGTATGACTTGGGTCAAACGTTTTGGATATTCTTCCACAAGCTTCTCACCATAGTTGGCAGGAATTTTGGCCCATTCCTCCTGACAGAACTGGTGTAACTGAGCAAGTTTGTAGGACGCCTTGCTCGCACATGCCTTTTCTGCCCATAAATTTTCAATAGGATTGAGATCAGGGCTTTGGCCATTCCAAAACATTGACTTTGTTATCCTTAAGCCACTTTGTAACCAGTTGCTCATTATGGTCAAACAGTTCAATTTTAGTTTAGTCATTAAGCCACTTGTAACCAGTTGCTCATTATGGTCAAACAGTTCAATTTTAGTTTAGTCAGCCCACATATCTCTAAAAATTAAGGTCCCTGTGGGCATTTGCAAACTGTAATTTGACTTTTTTATGTTTCTTTTGGAGGAATGGCTTCTTCCTGGCAGAGTGGTCTTTCAGCCGGACACACTCTTACCAGCTTCAGCCAGCATCTTCACAAGGTCTTTTACTTTTGTTCTTAGGATGATATGCACATTTTGGACCAAAGCACGTTCATCTCTGGGACACAGAACCCGTCTCCTTCCCAAGCGATATAATGGCTGGACATTCTTATGGTGTTTATACTTGCGTATAATTGTTTGAACAGATGAATGTGGCACCTTCAGGCATCTGGAAATTGCACCCAAGGATGAACCAGACTTGTGCAAGTCCACTGTTCTCTTCCTAATATCTTGGCTGATTTCTTTTGACTTTACCATGATGTTACACAAAGAAGCTGTGTGTTTCAGGTGTGCCCCTAATTAACTCAAATGTTGTCAGTGAATTTACCAGAAGTTTCCAAAGACATGACATTATCATCTGGGTTTTCCCAAATTGTTTAAAGGCATAGGAATCTTACTGTATGTAAACGTCTGACTTTGAAGAAAGTAATGAAAAATTGTAAAAAAAAATCCTTCTCTCATTATTCTGGCATTTTGCAAATAATTTTGGTAATCCTAATTGACCTAAAAGGAGGAAAAGTTAGTCTGATTTCATGTCAGACAGTGAGAAAAAAAAACAAAAACAAAACCTATCTGTCTTTTTATATAGTGTATGTAAACTTCTGGTTTCAAATGTATTTGACTAGTACCACCAGATCTAAACCTGGAATAAATTGAGGCTGAATACGATCAAAACTTAAACTAAATCAGTTCTAAAATTAGACTAAACCTGATAAAGTAGTTCTAAATAATGAATAACAAAAAGGACGACACAAACATAGATAGATTTGTCTTTATATAAAACAAATGAACTGTTGACGGTCCAGGGGCAGCCTGCATACCAGTGATACACGTACTACAGTTTGAGGAATGCTGCTTTAAATTAATATGACTGGTCAGACTACTTATTTCACCAAAATGTAGTTATAATTATAGTGTGCCATCTGGTACTGTAAACAAAAGCCAAAGTTCTTCTGATTTACCCAATTGTCACTCAGTGACAAACTATCAGAAAAGTGTGTTCCTTCCATATTATTAACCTTGGGTTTTATGCTGCCACACCATGTAATTCTAATTGCCTTCAAACAATATTTAGCCCTTTAGCAAAAATGTTACTGAGACTTGATTAAAGTGAGTGATATTCTATCTCCATTGAGAGCTGCACAAACAACTTTGAACACTACATCTCCATTTACAATATAATATTTCGTTTAGTTCTAGTTACTGTGTACATGTGTGCAAAACCTACAAAGTTATGCTAAAAACCACATCACACTGCAGCTAGATTTTTCAACCCAGAGTGAACAAGGCTATATATTATTTTTGTTACACCATATGTACAACACTCTGAAGCTTTAGGCCAGGCAATCTGAGAGCTGAGATTGACTCCATTGTTTGAACAGGTCGTGTACATTAGGGCTCACTTGAGGAGCTCAGGTTTAAGGCATGTCCAGTGTTGATCAGAAGCAGACACAAAGCTCATTCTCAGATATGAAATACTGGTGCGGGACATATGGACACGCACAAAGGAATGTGTCTGAGATTAGGGCAGAAAACCACTGGCATGCACTTATTTTGGGTCTGACCTCAGGCTCTGCTGCATATTTGGATTTCTCTACTTTGATCATCTGATTTGAGTTGCGGAAGTAGAGTAAGACCAGGCAATACTCAAACTGGACATGTTGACAATGAACAATGATATGATAATGAATAGTCTTTCAAAATCTACACTGGATAGTTTACAGGAAGTGGAAGAGACAAATCTGAATAGCTGTTTGTGTCACAAAAGAATTAGTTTGTGCACTATGAAAAGGCCTGCAGGAATGGTCACACCAAGGGTACTGTATGTCTGGACAAGCCAAAGAATGTTTTCAGAACTGGAGGAAAAGTCTTGAGAGGTATCGAAACTTAAATGTGCACAATGTAAGGGTCAGTATGGCATTATACTTAGCTTATCTATACATGGTGTTTTTATTGCTTTGAAAAATATGCATTTGAACAGGCTGGCCTTTCCAGAGATCTAACCTGTAACTTGGCCTGTTTGTGTCAAATACAACTTAATCAGCCTGGATCTGTTTAATTCGACATTCAATGTTAAACAATATGCAATAGTGCCCTCTCGTGGATACAGTTGTTGGATGCAAGATTGTTAGAATTCATTAAATCAGAAATAACAATTTACCATGAAACAAAATATGACATAGAAATGTATAAACAGCACTCAGATAGGGACAACTAATACAGCTATCGTGTTGAAGCAGGCTCTGAAGTAACTAAGTCAGGTAGTCTCACATGGGTTTAAACTTCATCTTATATGGCAATAGTCCCAATTTTTCATACTTCTGAAAACCATGGATTGGTATTTGCATGCACTTAATAGTATCGCTTTTGCATTTGTTTTAACTTGCACTGCTGCCTCTTAACACACACAAACACATTTATTCTACCTTAAATGTAAGGACAAAGGGGCTATGCCATTCTAGTTGTCAAAATGTATCTGAATTTACATTACAATGGCTAAGATGACATGGGATCCCGAATCAAATCCAAAAAAAAGAAAGACAGTTTCAACAAAGAAGTTTATTAAGTGAAATTAACCCAGACAAATGAGTTTTAAAGGACACAAACATAATCACACTTGGCGTTACAAGTTTGCATATTCCTACAACAGTATCATGTCCCTCTGTTAACCCTGCACCAAAACCTTTGGCAACTTCTTATGTAAACTCAAAAACAGAACAAAAAGTCAGCCATAAAGCGCAAAAGGGAGAGAGCAACTGCAGTGTCTGGCAGTTGTTAAACAAGAGAAGCCTTAAATAAATGGTATCAATTATTATTGTATATTTAATTTTTTCATGCCTTAAACCTTTCTACAACTGACAATCAACATAGGGTCATAGACCACTTCAAATCAAACATATCCTTTATATTAGAGAGATCAGTTAGTTCAAGTATACATCATCTCAGCCATATGAGACATTTTCTTGGGGATATACAGATAATACTCCAGGTAACCTGAAAGGTCTTCTATTGTAATGTCATCTACATAGGCTCTAGCCTGTTCTGAACATGAGCGAGGGGAGCCTGTTGTAGTGGCTGATAAGTTACTGTTGGTGCTAACAGTTCTCTGAGAATCCTCTGGACTCAGTGCGGCTCTTTCACATTCAGTGACAACGTTTCGCAGCCCTGTAAAAGAATACACCTCTACATCATTCCAGCTTGTAGGGTTATTAGGCAGGCAACAACACTTGGGCTCAGGAACATTGGTCTCCTCACTGCCTTTTGGAGTATCCAAACATTTTTTGTGAATGCAGGAACATTGAGCAGGAGAACCACATGATGCGCTGAGCTCTGATAATGCTCTGAAGTCAGAGGCCTGAGCCTGTGCTAGAGGTGCTCCACTCTCTGCTCCATCACAGGCACTTCTCTCCACTCTGCTCTCCTCACTTTTCTGCACGTCAGCAGGGACTTTGATTGCAGGGATAGTTTCTTGTAAGGAAGAAGCTGAAGCACCAGGTGGTGTGTCATAAGCAGCAGATGTTCCAAATATCAATGCAGAGATGTGGCTTTGTGCATGTGAAGAGGAAGGCTCTTTCTGGGCCACAGAGGACAGAGTTTCCCCCTCCCCTGAGGGACCAGGTTCAGGTGGCTCCAGACAGGCAAGGAGCTGCTGTTTCAAGCAGCCACTAGGGGGCGACAGTGCAGATGCTGTAGCAGAGCTACAATATGTGAACTTTGGGGGCTGGAGAATGGGGGACTTGGATCGGCGGCGCCGCTGTGTTCTCGAAGCTCCTCTGGAGGTTTTTCTTGTGCATCTACAGATAAAGAAAACAGTGGAAACATGTCCGCATGCAATAAATTAAAATAATAAATAATAAATGACATTTAACTTCAACTACTTCATAAACAGAAATGGATGGAAAGTACAGATAAAATGCACAAGCTAAGTTTCACCTACCCATGCCAGTTGTCCTTTTGACAGACAAGTTTAGGTTTAGCACCATTTGTGTCAAGACAGGCACGTGAGGCTGTTCTTTGAGTCACAGCTTCTGAGGCACTCACTGCTCCAGATAAACTGCAAGAAAAAAAATTAACTTTAAACGTTGCAATAACCCCTTTCTCACACAACACCACATTGTTTACCATTTACAAATGAAAACAAACACCCAACTGTACCTCTCTGCATCGACCCTCAGCTTTTTAAAAGCTGTTTGCAGGGTTTCCTCTTCACATTCCTTTCCTCCTGCCTCCATGGTGGAAGGAGGCTGCTCTGACCAGCCACCCAGCTGAAACACATATCACAACGGCATTGCAATGAATTGACAAACTAAAGACCTAATGCTACAATCATTGGACACTGTGGTGCACATATTTAATTGTTAAAGACGCAGAAATAGGTCTCTACAGAGAAAAGAAACGGTGTGGTAAATGACATAAAATTGATACGAAGTTAACACTAACTTTACCCTTCAGTACATTACTAGAAAGAAAGGGGGTTGATGGTTAGTTGTCCATGCTCCATATACCAATTCAGACAAGAGAAAATGATTTGTGAGTTACAAACACCAGAGCAAACGCAGTGATTGCATGTAAACAGTTGATTTCATAAGAGCTCCCTGTAAGCTAACGGCTAGCCAGTTACCTTAGCTACCACCTAAAGCTAATGCGATAACGGACGAAAAGAAACAAACACACAGTTTAATATCCAAACAAATTACAATACTTACGGTTTATGATGTTCTGGACGCGTTAAAGAAACGAATGGCCAGGGCATAAAGTATTTTTACTCTCTAGGGATCGTTACTTTTTCCCAGCGAGGCTATCGACAAATAAGGCAATCTGCAGAGAGTGGCTAGCCCTCACTAGCTTCAACTGCTAGCTCCACTATCTTTCCAAAATGCGATTGGTTTCCGTATAAAAGTCATCAAAAACCTAATCGGGAAAATCCTGATGGAGGTTCAACTGTTGTAAAATTGTCAAAATTTGACGACGCTAAGCTCGACCCTCAAAAATTCACCTCGGCCTTGTTTACAGTCGAACCATTTGCAGTGACTCTGCAACACTACCCCGCTGACGTCAACAGCAGCAGGGCCACACGTGACCGGGTCTAGCTTTTTTCTCGTGCGGACCACTGCGACGCCGTAATGAGAATAAAAAAAAACATATTATTATTTGCGATAGAACGCGATCATATTACGAGGGAACACAATATTTTTGCGAGGGGACGTAAAGCTTTTGCGAGGAAAGACGATACTTTTGCGAGGGAACGCAAATACAAATGCCCCTACTTAGGGCACAAGTTTATGTATCTGTTTTCCGAGATAGTATAACTTTATCAACTGTAACTTTATCAATTAGGTAGCTTGCTGCATAAAAATATGGCGTCTGGGTGTTGGTACCGTCGGCGCCCTCCAGGGGACATAGTGATAATAAAACATATAGGCTATATAGGCCTAGTATTTGCGAGGGGACGCAAATTCAAATGCAAAGTGTCCGAATGTCCACACTATTCCCTACTTAGGGCACTAGCCTATTTATCTATTTTACGAGGTAATATAACTTTATCAGTCAGGTAGCTTGCTGCATAAACATATGGCCTCTATCACCTCGAGGCTGTGTGTGGGCGTCGTGGCTGCTTGCTCCTTGGCGCGGTGCTTTCAGGTGTGCTGGGCACATACTCCCTGTGGTGCCCCTGCGCCCTGCCCTCCGCGGAACAGAGCTGAACATATTTGGAACCCAAGTTCTCGCCCGTTTCAACCCCTTCTCGGCTATTTCAATCCCAGCCAGTGTGCTCACAACAGCAGCTAAAGAGTGGAGGTCACACCAGCACACAGCAGGTAGTAGTAGCACTTTCAGTTTCAATTTTCAAGTTTTAGTTTAATTTAGTGTAGTTTCCCCCTTCCCCCTTCCCTTTTTTTTACTCAACACTTGAAAACAAGACAAGTCACCACAACTCCTATTAAATCAGGTTCGGTGCCTTAGCGCCGGCGTTTTCCAGCAAGAGTGATGCAGCCCCCGTCCTCAAGAATAGAGAAGAGACTGAAAATTCTCCCAGGGTGGGCAGCCGTGGATCACAGTCGCAGAAAAACAACCGGACGAAAAGCTTAGTCCGTGACGCCAAAATTGTTGTGGAATTTCTACAAGCAAAACAACCAAAGAATAAAATGAACTGAGAAGTTGTCTTGAATCAAAGAGTCTGATTTATTGAAGCAATTTATTGAAGCAATTTTAAAGGGCTCCTGTCCCTGACAAAGTGTCGTCTTGCCCTAAGCTGTGTCAGTGTCAGTTCATACAGCATATTTATACCGCACAGATAAGAATTACATGAACCAGAAAACCAGTTTAGACCCGTTAAAGCAGCACAATGCCAAAACACTTCATCTAATATGCGTCAGACAGTGGACAACAAAAGCACGGCGTACTGGATCTCGAGGTCAAACGGAAAGTATATAGTTCTACAAAGAGTTAAGAAACTGGGACGAAGAGGTCTGCATACCCGTACCCAGTCTATATGGCAAAGTACAAATTAGGTTCAACTCTGTAAGTAAAGATTAACATAACTGCATGTGGCACAGTTGGGAGCACGCCTGTTGTCTGGACACCCCATAGTGTGTATTTTGCTCTAGTCCAACGTAAAAGCAGTATGTTTCTGATACGTGGGGTCGAGCATCTTGAGTTCAGCATACCCCTGTTCTGAGGAGGGCTCCGCGGGGAGCATGTGCCCAGAACACCGAAATGCACCAGGCCAAGTAGCCTGCCAGCTATGGTGCCCACATACGAGAGGCCCAATCTTCCGCACAGCAGGCAGTGACCAAGTCGCACTATGTCCGCGTTCGCTTTCTAAACATGTGTCTCGTCTAAAAATGCCAAATGCTGCCCTGACGCAGGAGCAAGTGCACACTACTCACAAGCAATATAGGCCCTCGAAATGAAACTACATCTTTTATTTTTGCACTCCCTAACAATATGGAGCCTAATTTGCATTTGCAAGAGGGTGATTACAAACTCAAATGGGCTCACTCAGAGCAGTCCTCCTTGTGCGTAAAACTTTTGAAAATAAACCCCTAGTAGTTTATGCATCTGTCATCAAAATCTCCGCGTTCTCTGGAGCTTGTACGTAAATCCATACTTTTATTTTCCAACATGAAACGATCCATGAAGAGCTGTGCCTATAATTCGGCGTTGTATGGTCCAGCTTCGATTGGAGGAGGTGGGCCAAAGCATTGCACGGTTGCTCGTTTACGCGCACATGCATTGCTTTAATAGATAAACTCTGTCAGACGCTGTGTTAGATGTTGTGTTATGTTATGTTCAACTTCCTGCCAGTAGGTGAAAGGAAATAGGCCTATTTTGCAGACTTTTGCCAATTCAAAGGATATAATAGGCTATTTTGTTTTGCATTGTTAATTGCAACGATTTTCATCTCTGAAACCCATGGTCATGGATGGAAACATGTAGGCTACACCTATTAGCCCTACCACTGACACTAAAGTGCCCTTCCAAGTACCCCATCCATGAGTTTCAGAGTGATGAAACGCATTGCAATAGTGATTAACAATTTAAAACAACATATTGTATATTTTGAATGGGAAAAGGTCTTCATAATGTTGCATATAAACTGAAACCCATGTAAACTTACCACCAGATCTAAACAGGTCTAGACCTACTTGGTTGTAATACGCTAAAATATCACACCATTGCTAGGTTCTTATCAAGGACACAAACCCAAAAGAGGACAAGAATGCGGATAAAATGGACAAACCCTAGATCAATGGCCAGTGATTCCCAATCTGGGTCAGAATGACTAGTACAAACTCAAACTGAGGACTCATTGTTTATTTGTTTACAACAGATACTTATCGTAGAGGGCTTGAAATCAAATCAAAATTGAATAGTTGCAAAAGTAAGAAGCAAAGTAAGCAATGAAATTTAAATAACTACATCATTAATGAACAGTAAACTGAATAAGCTATTTTTTTTAACCTAATTGATGTGGAGGTTTACATTTATGTTAACAGACATTGTTTATGCCTGTTTTAAGAAATTGCCAAGTGGCCACATATAACTGACTTCACCCTACAGTCTAAATTCGTTGTTAGTCCTCAAAATAACTGGCATAGCCTACTTGTAGTCTACAAAGTCTACTGTAGTCTACTGTAATGTATTTAAGTGATAATTGTAGTGATATGCCTGATGGATAGGCAGACACCTAGAAGCAAAAATACCACATGAAAACACAGAGCGGCGCTGGCCCAATCACACTGCGCCAACTGTACGTTGTTCCCTAAATGTTCTACCATCGTCCAATCACAAGCGACGGCGTGGAAAACTACAGGAAAAGTTATGCCTCTGGACCAATCAGGTAAAAGGGTAGTGTGACGTGCCACCGGAAAACCCGTACAATCAGGAACGGATGCTATCGTGTTCGCTTAACCGGTGTTTCTTTCGAAGCAACTGCACCTCATGAGTGCCGATTTCACATTTAGCCAGCTGTTTTTTCACTTGTAATTTAAAGTGCGATTAACCCCTGAATAGGACCAAAATGTTGTGTTTAGGTGGGTTGTCGGTGGCCCTCGCCTTGGCTCTAGTGCCTGGAAGCACGGATGCGCTGAAGGAGGGAGAATGTGAAGGTAGGCTGTTAGCTGTAGTTGGAACAGCAATTGCTCCCTGGTTTACTCCAACTTACTAACTTCTACTTACAACTTCGTCTTGTAGTTGGACTGAAAGCAAATAGACTGTGGATGGTTACATAATCTCTTTGAATACTGCCAAATAATTGTAAATTTAACATGGTTTTCATTTACAACTTTGTTTTACATCCCTGTTCTCATTGCCTATGAAAGTTGCGTTAATCTTTTAGCATTTGTTTTTTGATTAGAAACATTACATTTGTATTTTTGCTGCAGGTAGTTTCAGTACTGTAGTATCACCATCGTCGAGCTACAGTAGGCTATTTTAAAACTGTCTCAAGCTATTGATGACACTGGACGGTGTCCCATGACAAAAGAGTTAAAATAGCTATTCCAAATTCAGAAGCATTTCTGTTAATGTATATTTTTTTCTTGTTAAGATTTAGCATTCCAGTTTAACTTTAACACAAGTTTGCGTTTCTTCTTTTTCAGTGTGTGTGAGCTTTCTAGGAAAATTTTACGAGTCACTGAAGGAGAATAATGTAAAGTTCATTAATGCTGATATAGAGAAGGCCTTGATGAAAGCCTGCAAAGACGCCAAGGGCAAAGACAACCGTTTTGTAAGTACACGAACAATGAACAGGTTATTTAAACATTTTCAGGCATGTCTTATTTTTGAACAACACAGAACTGATCTGTAGCAACACATT
The DNA here is from genome assembly GCA_000787095.1 of Periophthalmodon schlosseri. Lineage (NCBI taxonomy): Eukaryota > Metazoa > Chordata > Actinopteri > Gobiiformes > Gobiidae > Periophthalmodon > Periophthalmodon schlosseri. Next base: position 11,095 of record KN486556.1, read on the forward strand.
GCTGTTCAACTGAACTCAATTCAAAGAAGAAGTTTTCTTTCAGCATCACATTCAGCATCACATTCTATGCTATTTGGCTTTAGCATTATTGTCAAATGCGTGTCACAGGAACAGCCGTAACCACAATTTAGTTGATGTGAGCTGCAACAATGCCATTACATTTGGGCTAGATTCCTATTAATGGCTAAAAAATGTCTTCTACGTGTAATTTAAATATTTTTGATTGAAAGGTCTAATTATACATTTTATGAACACTAATAATATTATTATTGTTGTTGTTGTTGTTGTTGTTGTTGTTATGATGCATTGGATTTATATAGTGCCTTTCAAGACTCCCTTTTACATTGCATTATTCACTCACACACCACTTTCATTCTAGGCAATTTGGGTGAAGTGTCTTGCTTATGGACACAACAACAGTTTTGCCACTGGCAGGTATTGCCAGCAGTCTCTTATCCAAGTACTAACCAGGCCCAGCCCTGCTTAGCTTCTGGAAGACGAGATCAGGCTTTGAAAAGCCTGTATGGCCACAAATAGTTACTCATTTGTCAGTTACACTGAAGTCTACAGTGAAGCTAAATTAAACTAAACCCATTCAGCCAGATGTGTTCTTGATAACTTTGCTTTCTATACCTTAAAGTATTTCTCTGTTGTTTGTTTAGTGTTATTACATTGGGGCAACAAGTGATGCAGCTACCAAGATAATCAATGAAGTGTCCAAACCACTGAGCTACCATGTTCCAGTTGACAAGATTTGTGAAAAACTCAAGAAAAAAGACAGCCAGATCTGTGAGCTAAAATATGGTAAGGACATTTTCTATTCTACATTATGTTCTATAAGAATGAAATGTCAAATATCTATTCATTTTGTTTTATTTTAGACAAACAATTGGATCTGAGCACAGTGGATTTGAAAAAGCTCAAAGTGAAAGATTTGAAGAAGATCCTGGAAGAATGGGGAGAATCTTGTAAAGGCTGCGCAGAAAAGTCTGACTTCATTCGCAAGATCACAGAGCTCATGCCCAAGTATGCACCTTCAGCTGCCAAAGCACGGACAGAACTGTGATGATGGAGCACTAAAGTACCTTGTAACTTTGGACTTGACTTGGATGTATTTAGTGATGCCGAGATTCACAAGAAGAGAAAGGGGACACTGTTTGATGTTTTCAATTGTCTTTGTTTCTTTTTTGTCATGTTATTTTTTTTTTTTCAAATTTAAGTTTATTGATTTTAATAGAATTATAAACTTTTTCTGAGAATAATGGTCCTTTGGTCACAGCAGTCTTTCTGTCACCATGTAGTGTTTAATTTTGACAGCACTACGAAATAATTGCAATATGCACAAATCCTGGAAACACCTCATGGGGAAAATTATTTGCCTATTTTGACTTTGAGTGAAACAGTGGACACAGTGGAACCGCACTTTTGAAATAGGCACCCATTATGACATCTTGTCTGTCTGCACTTTGAAAGTTTTCGGTCATTTAAAATGCAAAAGGTGCTTTTTCTGTCCTTGCATGATGAATTTGTTCATCTAAGGCTGCTGGTCAGATTGTGCATTTTGGATGTAGTGACACATCGAGCGTGTTGATGATAAATGATGACTATTTGATACATTTAAAAGCTCCATATGGTTTTTGTTAAAGAAGAAGGAATGAAATTCAAATTCCAAGGTTTTTCAGGTCCCTTGGGTCTTTCAGAAGGGCTGCAGTTTGGCTATTTCACCTGTGCAAATGGTTACTTCTTTTGCTTTCTGTAAAAAACAGAAAGCAAAAACACTGGAGTGTAGGTCAGCAACCCTTTACATTGTGTTGTATATGGATTTAATTTCTGTAGATGGGGTCATTTATTAAAAAAAAAAAAAAAAAAATCCTATTACATTGTATAGGTTGGCTTTATTTTTTCTTCTTACTATAATTTGGTTCATTTTTGACTCTGCAAATATAAGTTTAGAACTCTATACAGTTTTCCTTTTTTACCAGTATAGTTGCTCACAAACTCAATGAAGATGACAGGGGAGGGATAAATATTCATGCATTCTTGTTCTTTATACAGTCTATGGACGTTATATCTATTAAAAAAATGGGACAAAAAAATTATATCACGTACGTAACGTCATACGTCGATTGAACTGCGTCACACTAGGCCCCTCCTACCTAAGGGAGAGCGCACATTCCTATTGTCCAAGATGGCGGCGTCGGTGCAGAAACCGAGATGCTGACATGTTTTTAACCTATTTTATATTTTTAGTAGGATATTTATGCACGATTTTTCTTTGCTTATTGGCTCTTTTTATTCCAGTAAACCTTCGTGGCCATTGTGGTTTTGTTAACACGCCTGGAATTGGCTCTCCGGGAAGGATTCCCATCCGAGCACCGAAAAGTTTGAGCTCCATCCTCCTTTGAAAATGAAGAGGCAGGCCGCAAGAGAGACTAGTCCGTCCAGGGCCATTGCGAAGCGGATGCGAGAAAGGGAACGAGAAAGTGCAAGGAGAGACGAGCTGCCACCGCCACCACTGGCTCTGCTGCTGGCAGAGAGCCGAGGGTATC
>KN486556.1:13660-39479 GCA_000787095.1 Periophthalmodon schlosseri
TGCTGCCGGGAGAGAGCCGGGGAATACCCCCCCCGGAGCCGTAGCAGGGAGCGAGAGAAGCCGCGGATCAGGGAGGAGCGTGCGGCCGCTCTGGAGCTCCACCACCGCCATGAACTCAGCCTCCTCGGACGCCCTCCTCTTCGAACCACAGCTGCGGAGCTCCCCGCGACCAGACCCGCGACTCTGGAGTACAAAACACTCCTCATCAGTAACCTCGGTTCACAAGTGTCGGACGAGGATGTAGAGGACACGCTTTTTCATGAGTTCAAAAAGTTCGGGGACGTTAGCGTAAAGCTATCTCACACACCGGAGCTGGGCCGGATCGCCTATGTGAATTTTCGTCACCCAGAGGATGCTAAGGAGGCCAGGCACGCTAAATCTTCCAGGTTAATGTTGGGAGATCGCCAGTTAAAAATTGAACCTATGTACGTGAGAAAACGTAGTGTGACACCGCCAGAGGTGGGTTACCTACCCCTGCACGCGCCTTACCCCTATAGACAGCGCTCTCTATCTCCTCCCGGTCCTGGCGTGAGCAGCATGAGAGATCTCCGAGCCAGGCATTATGCTTTGGAGACTTTAGGACTGAGTAGAGAGAGGGAAAGGCTTTTGGATTACTATGGCATGTTGGATGAGAGGGGCAGGCCCTATGGCTTTCCTCCAGTGCCAGTGGTGGAGGACTTGAAGCCAGAAGACGACCAGCGAGCCACCAGTAACCTTTTTATTGGGAATTTAGACGGAAATGTCACTGAAGCTGAGTTAAGAAGAGGCTTTGACAAGTATGGCATTATTGAAGATGTTGTAATTAAACGACCTGCACGTGGACAAGGTGGGGCATATGCTTTTGTCAAATTTCAGAACTTAGATATGGCACATCGAGCGAAAGTAGCTATGCAGGGACGATTGATAGGAGGCAACCCTATAAAAATTGGTTATGGTAAAGCTAACCCTACAACCCGACTCTGGGTGGGAGGTCTTGGACCTGGTAACTCACTGGCTGCCCTGGCCCGAGAATTTGACCGTTTTGGGAGCATCAGAAATATAGACTATGTTAAAGGGGACAGTTTTGCTTACATTCAGTATGAGAGTTTGGATGCCGCTCAGGCTGCATGCACACAGATGAGAGGTTTCCCTTTGGGGGGCCCCGAGCGGCGCCTCAGAGTTGACTTTGCAAAGGTGGAAGAGAGTCCATCCCGTCCATTTCCAGCTGGTTACCAGCCTGCTGTTGCACTCCCTTCCCATTATGAGCTCCTTGGTGAGGCATACAGCCGCCATCGCAGCCTGGAGAGAGAGTTACGAGGCAGCAGGGACCGCTCCTCCCCACCAGCACACAGCCTCCTGTCCCAGAGAGAGCGGGAGAGGGCCCTGCTGGACAGGGACTTCCCCAGCAGCCCCACACGAAGCCTGGAGAGGAGAGCTGAAGCATTCGGCCGGAGGAGGAGTCGGAGCCGCAGTCGAGAACGCTGGCTGAAGGAGCGGGAGGAGAGGAGGAACCGCAGGAGAAGCAGGAGTCTGTCCCCTGATCGACAAGGTGAGGAGCGCGAGCGGGACCGCGACAAAGACAGGGGAAGGTCCAGGCTCCGGGGACAAGGAGGGATGCTGTCTCCTGATGCCAGCCCTGACAGAGCACGTGTCCGTGCCCCAGACTCCACTACCGAACCCAGGGACCACACTCCAGACAGTGGCAGGGCAGGTCACTCACTCACCAACGATGACGAGCCACCCTCCAGTCGCCACCACAGCAAACGGACCTCCAGTGACCTCAGCAACCACCACCATCGATCCAGCGAGTCCGCAAACTCTCCTGCACGACACACCGACACCCACGCGTCTCCCACAACATTGTCTGACTTTGCACAGGCGACTCTTGCCAAAATGTGGCACGGCTTCTTTGCCCTAAAGAACAGCAGCTTTCCTACCAACTTGTACATGCTGGAGGGCGGGACCTCTTTCTTTAATAACATCATGAAGGACAGCCTCAAACAGCTCAGCCAGAACCAGCCCAGTCAGCTAAAGATTGCCCAGCGGTTGCGCATGGACCAGACTCGTCTGGATGAAGTCTCACGACGCATTAAACTGGGCCGCCCAGACGGTTTTGCTGTCCTACTGGCTCTCCAGGGCACCGTGGACCGCCAGGCCCCTGCCCCAGAGCCCGGGCTCCAGGTGCGCCTGCTCCGCCACCTGGTCACATATCTGCGCAACAAGGAAGCGGCAGGGGTGGTGAGTTTGCCCGCTGCTAATGAAGGGGGCGTGGGGGCCATGCTGTATGCTTTTCCTCCTGGAGAGTTCTCCCAACAGTTCCTCCAGGCAGCCAAAAGAACTGTGGGTAATCTGGAGGAGGAGCACATGGTTATTGTGATTGTCAGTGACACTAATTGAATTGTCAATGTCAATGTAGAGAAGTGTAGTCCAAGAGCCAAAACAAGGCTACAAAATACTTCCATGTAGTTTTTAGTAGATGCATTTTATTATTTTATTTGTTTTTGTAAGATGCTTCAAGAGACACTACATCCATGTTTATGACCTGTCATGTTAGGGAATTTTAGATTCAAACTACAAAAGACAATATATGCTCACTGCACATTTTCAAACTGTAACATACAACACTAAATCTGATTATTGTGCTTGTTTACTTTTTCTGAAATTGACCTTACCAAGATGCTATATATATATTATATTGACTCAATGGGACTGGATATTATTCCGGTGGATTGTACTGTAACCTATAGGAAGAGGCTCTAAGCACCAGTCGCCATGGCCAATTGACCTGTGAGTGTACATTAGACATAGGTAGTGTTTTTAACTATTGGACCATTCCTCTTAAGTTTTTGTGTGGTATGTTTTTGCATGCAAGAATATGTCTCTTTGGTCTGTTAAATGTAGCTTCCAGTTACTGTAAACACTAATATGGACTTTCTACAAACTTAGTGTCATCGTGCAAGGTGTATTGCTATAAACGTTTTATTCTATTTTGATTTTTATTATTCAATAACCAATACATGACTCCATCCATTTTCTATCCTGCCATGTTTATCATTTCTCATTTTATTATTTTATTTTACTTTCCACTTTCAGTTACTGAATATTATCAACAAACAGTAAGGGTAAAGGCATTTTCAAAGTTATGTGCTAATTTATCATTTAAAAATACAGTCTTTCTCGAATTATAAGTAGATATTTATTTGTTAAAACATTTGACGTAGATCAAATATTAAAATGATTTGTTATTTAGCATAAGTATTCATCAGCATATACAACTTTTGACACTACTTCACCATGTGCCTGATTTACAGAAGTGGATATAATACAGTACAATTAATTAAACAGAAGCATAGAAGTAGGTGAGCAGAAAAATAATGATCTAAATAATGAAAGTAAATAGTTGAAAAAAAAAAAAGCTCAGTAACTGTCAAAATAATAGTTCTCAAGTACAAGTTAAACACACAATTTCTTGAGCAAGCTATTGAAGTAAATGCATTCATTACTACCTAGTTGTGTTTCAGAGTACTTCACGATCAATCAGTCTATGTTGTCCTTAACATATAACATTTTATCAATACAGTAGCTTTCTTATTTTTGGGATGTTGCAAGTGTATGTAAATGTGTATCTGACAAAACAAAACGCTGTTGTATATATGACCTGGATTATAGGGTATGGTTTACTCCTAATACACTGTGTAACAAATAAGATTTTCAATGGGCTCCCAACTTTCACTTATTTGGAGAATGATGGCGTTGCCCATAGAGATCATTGTAGTTAACTAACTTGCAATGAGGTCAATCAAACCAGTTACAACCATTACAAACCAAACCAACACGGTCTCTATATGATTTTGTTTCTGTCTCAAGGGACATGTATAGTGTATTGGGAAAAAAAATGTAATAAAACATTTTATGATTTCTTAGTCTGGCTGTTATTTGTTCGTTTTTTGCTGTTAACTGCACACACCTTAACAGTAGTAAAATAAATCAATATATTACATGTTCAGAAGTAGATATATCAAATAGAAAACACTTGTTCACAATTCAGAGTAATATATTCAGATAAACCTTTTAGGTTCTCCTTGTTCAATGTGCAATAATATGTTGTACATTTAGCAAAAGTGCTTCTTATAGGTCACGTTGGTCGCAATATTTTGTCGATGGTGTGGGTTTCAAATGGTGAATACATTTTTCCTCCACCAGAGGGCCGTGCGCGACAAGCTTTACTCTAGTCTACACAGATGACTCAGGCGCCTGAAGGCTAAGCTGGACAGCAGACTGGGTAACTAATTCACGCGCAAATGTGGAGAAAGCCACTGCAGAGCTCTTCAATATACACCTCCAAGTCTGTGCGTGGTCAGAACTGCTTCATATAAAGGAAAAGTGCAGTACCAGCTTCAATTAAGCAGATTTTACCAAACAAGTTCTTTTGCATTGGGTATTTTTGCTTTGCCTCTAGGCAGCCTGTAAGCAGTGGATTGCCGTAACAACACGCTCTTTCGATGTAACTTCTTATTACAAAAGCCCTTGTAATAGGCTACGTTGACCAAATATGGTTATTGAGTTAAAACATCCAAAAAGCCTTCCTAAAATAGAACACTGTACAGTTGCACTGGTGTGGCGCATCTGGTCCAGAATCATGTACACCAGAAAAGCATGCTGCTGCTGGAATCAATAGACTAAATTCAACTCATTAGATGCTCCATGGGTGATTCCGAATTTCCCCAGTGAATGGCTTGGATTATTAAAACTCTGCATGTCTTTCACTCATTATGAAGCTTCCCCAAATCGTCCTCTCCTACTCAAACTCCAGTGCTCCAACACACCCTGCTGCCCTGGTAATGTTGCAGTAATCCAGCGACATTGTCGAAGGTGAAGGAGCTCCTGGTAGGCTTTTACATCAGGAAATGGAAAACTCCTGAAATATTAATGTGAAATGATAGGAGGTCCAATGAAAGCTATGGGAATATGTCAGTATAGGCACTGGGCAGGAGGGTCAGATTCTAAACATCACTAGAAGATTTATGCCAATTTCCAAGGAATATAAAAATACATTACCATTTTTTTTCTACAGGCAGACTAGCTCTATACAGAATATACATGTTCCTTTTTCAGATGGCAAATCTTTCTTTTTTTTTCCTCAACTCGACAACTTCCACAATCCTTCAACCTTCTTAATGTGAGATTGGTGGAAAAGAATAATTACAGTGTTGCTAGACTTTTAAATTAACACTACATTTGGCATCATTTTCTTTCTGTCAACTGACTTGTACCCATGAAGGTCAAAAGATAGACATGTAATATGAGTCTTTCGGTTTTTACAGAATCCCCTCATTAGATTAGTACGTTGGGTGATTAGACGGGTAGAGGATTGAATGTGTGTTGGCAGGGCGAGACAGGGCTGGTGGGCAGATGTACTGACTGACCAGAGAAGGGGAAGCCAGGTAATTAGGCCGACAGGCTGACAATTACGTGGGCTCAGTAGGGACGCCTGTGTAACCACTCTTGATCCATGTCCATTGTGTGGTCATCTTCACCCTGCACTATATCTAATAATCCACAAATTGCCTATATATTATTGTAATGAAAAAAAAATGAGTATTAATTATTACATCTGACATAAGATTGACTCTTTTGTAAGCCACGTTAAGCTGGACTCAAGTAGGTTAACTTCATTTAGTTGTGTTGGGGCTGGATGAAGATGTAATAGTACAAGACAGGGTATACTTTATAATAATTACTTACTTCATAATGAACAAATAGTTTATTAAGAATGATTCCGGCATGTTAACTACTTAATTAATACCATAACTCTGACTTAGTTGAGCCAAAATCATTATTTTTTCCTTATGAATTCTTGAAGTCTTTGTTCATGCTTTATTAAAGCTAATTAGGGTGTAGTTATTATTATAAAGTGTAGAGACTAATTTGCCTTTTGCAAGCAGCCACTACTGGTTGAAGATGTACAGAAGTTTTTAAGCTTGCGTGTCTTCCAAAGTACCAAAAAGATTCAAGCGATTAGCAGTTACAATTAATTTCATTGATTCACCTTTGCCACAATAACACAGTGGAACATTTGTAGACACTGTCAAAAATCATATGCCTCCGCACCTTCTAACACCTGGTGCCAATTTTCTGCCCCCTTTATACCTGGGGTTTCCACTCCAAACATCTAAACCACAGTGGCCCATAGAGGCTGGAAATGCACAAATGAAAGGCAGGCAAATGGCTTCTACATAAAGTGTTACCTGATGAATTACAGTGGTATTTCAATTGAGATGAGAAGATCTGGAATAAGCACCAGGAAGATGTGGGAGGAAAAGACTGATTGTTCTCAGCATGGTGCATGAGGCAAGTAACACACAGCTCTCTTGAAATGCTGTTGTTAAATACTACAGCTGTCTGCCTCTGAAGGGAAGGGATAAGGCATGGTAAAAGAAATGACCAATTTTTAGATGTATAAGTATAGGGTCCTAATTGTTAATTTGTATAGGGTAAAGTTGGTGACATTTTGTGTGGCTAGTGCAGAGATGAGCAGCAGTGAAATGCCAGTGCTGTCATCAAGAAGGGTAGATGCGGCCAACTGAGAATCATCTGGGAGTCCTCTCAAAAATAAATGTGTTTGGGATAGTTATTGATTGAATGAAGCAGGTTTGATGTGTTGTGGGACAGCTATTTTTGTTTGGACTTACATAGTTTTGTCTGTTTGTTCTTGGTACTGCTGGTGATAGTTACACTTGCAAAAAAAACCAAAACAAAACTGTTTATATACTAGAAAATATAGAGAGTTATATAGAGTTTTGCTTTACTATTCCCATCATATATAATTGAAATATTCATTGGACATAATCATAAGTGAACACTTTTATATATGAGAACATCACCGTACAAGTGATTCACAAGGCCGGCTCCCATTGCCCTCTATAATGTCTTATCTTACTGTCACACATAATTACATGTTATAATCCATCCTGGTGATTTTCCTCACAAATTACATCTCCCATATTTTCGATTAAGTGCACTGTAAATGTTTGATAGGATCCTACAATCACTTGCCTGAAAGGTTGCACCCCCCTCATGATCTTAATATTGAGCTTGTGACAGCTACACAGATCTGTGTTCACCAAACCTACTATCCCACTTGTTCCAGTAGCTTATATATATTGAATGCTATTACAAATATGTAAATTGATACATTTATCTAATAAGAATTATGCTGGATTTATAATAATTTCATAAGTAAAGCAGGTAGTCGTATGAGTATGAATATAGCGACAGAATTGTAACTGCTGACCATATGTCTGTGTAATCCCTCAGCCGTCCAGATCTGATCCATAGTTAAAGCTAAAAGTTAAATCTGTCAACCGGACAAAAAGTTGTAAGAGTGAAAACGTTTCACTGCTCGTCCAAGCCGCTTCTTCTTCTGAGAAATTACTTGATGAACTATTTGGATTTGGAATCAACACACGTTTGCTGTTTAGAGTTACATGGAAAAAATGTATTCCCAATGTCCATATTGTTACCAGTGTTATATAATAGTTTCTGCCATTCTTATCACGTGACCTGACACTATCTCAATCCTGTCATTTTTTCCCATCAAATCCTATTCCCCTTACTCTTGTATGGAGGACTTCTCTGACGTCTACTGTTTGAACTCCTCAGTGCACCAGTAAAGAAAAGTAGTTAACCCTCCTTCCTCTTTCTGTCACTTTTTTATATAAAAAAAAACTTTGACTTATTTGATATTGTTGTTTTTTTCAGTACACCTTTGAGGCTTGATGGATTGTTGTCATTTTTGTCTTTTCCACCTCCGTCTCATTTTACGGTATTTGCCGGAAATGTCACTATAGCTGCAGGAAGCATTAGACTCGCCTTAGCACCTCTCTTCTCAAGATAAGGGCATTTGTCCCTCCAGCTCCAATTTCCGGTGTAACTGCAGTGCACTCACCTTAAAGTAGTTTCTCTGACTCTGGAAAAGACCAGCAGTAACTCCAACACCTTCATCACAGTTAAGCAATCACACCTTTCTCATCACTCCCCTCGATCAGAATTACCATATTTTAGATTTTATAAACAATCCCTTTATAGCTTTCATATTCCAGACCACACTTCAGTCTCTCTCTGCTTTTTTGTTTTGTCTGCTGTGATGGATAAGGTCTTGTGATTGTTCTGTCAGACCTCAGGAGCATCGGCCCCATTTGGAGAGCAGAGCGTTTTGTGCACTTGTGTGTCCCTGGACTACACTTTAGTGTAGTTAGTATAGTGTGTGTTCAGTGTGGTGTGATGTACTAACCCCCAGAGTTGATTAGATTGGATTGCATTTACAGGCATAGGGGCTGGATGGATGAACAAAGCAGCACTGACCAGGCCAGTTCAGACATAGACCTAATCTGCGAGTGTGTGATTTATGGCTTTGAGAGCCGATGTGCACTTTTGTATTTTAGAATACATAGATGACCCATTAGGGGCATGAACGATTATGCAAAATATGACTCAGGTGACTGTTCATACCTCAGGGCATTAAATGGACTTAAATACTACTTACTGTAAACAACTATGGTGTGATCATTTCAGTGTAGTTAGCTCCTTCCTTCAGACAGATATGTTAGGCTGTGACTTTCAGAGTCTAATGAAAATTGAAGAAGCTACTTAGATTAATAAATGAGTTAAAAAAAAATGTATTCCCTCTTAAAAACGTTTGTCCAATTGACAGAATTCAATTTTATTTTGCATGACTATAAACATGCTCATTTCATTTTATATTTTAGACCTGCTTTTGATCAATTGTCGACATTGAATGCTAAGTAAGGGAGAGATCTCCCTTACAGTCCATTCATTTTGTCTGAATGTGGTATGCTGAGATTGGTGGACTTATTACAATGTAAAATGCACTTTTATTGTATTGCTCAAAGCCTGTGCTTCCTTTAGTTGCTATTACAGCTTCACAGTAACAGAATCATTTCTTCGCTTCCCTTCAGTGGCTACCTACTGGTGGATTAATAACAAAACATCTTGAGCAGTCCAAACTAAATGTAGGCTACTGTCTTTATTTGCCCCTCTCAACTTTGCCCCCTGCTGTCCCATACATGTGACACATGTGCTTATCAACACTGCTTCAGCTGTGTTCTCTCTGTGCAGGGTCCTTCAGTTAACTGCCTGCTTTATTTAAGCCCACTAGAGCCCTTTATCCATGTATTTACTATTTCTCTGAGTTGTCTTGTTTGGTCAGTTAGATTTGTGTCAACAGTGAAGTGGGTCAAGTGTGTGTGTGTGTGTGTGAGTGTGAGTACAGATGTACTTGTTGAAGATGAGGCAGCAGACTGGATGAGAGCTCTTCTTATGGTTTGGTCTGCAAGTAAAACAGGCACTGTAAAAGTATTGGCAAAACACAAATAAGTGTTGTGTTACATTATGGGGTGACGTGAGCAATAATGCAAACAAAGTCTATCAATAATAATGCATTGGATTTATAGACTGCCTTTCAAGATATCCAAGGCTCTTTACAGTGCATTATTCATTCACTCCACACACGGTGGAGGTATAGCCACCACTGTAGCCACGGCTGGCCTGGTTTAGGCTGACAGAAGCGAGGCTGTTAATCTGCAGCATGGGCCCCTGCAACCACCAATCACTCTCACATCACATTTATACAAGGAAAGGTGGGTGAAGTCTCTTGCCTAAGGACACTGACAGAGTTTACATACAAAAATGTTCAGTGACACCTAGTTATAACTCTCATAATTTATGCAGCTATTTTACTCAGTACATACTGAAACAATCATCTGAAATGTCAAATTACCTGGGAATGGATAGTATACGTGAACATTCACTGTGTACATTTGCCGGTGGGCAAGGAGCGTGATGCATTTGACCAGCTGTTGAACTCAAAGCTCTGCTTCTGTGGGCTGCTTTCATCTCAGACTGCAGCTCTGTTTATGGAGAAAGGCTCATGGCTACTGTGTCTGTGCTCCTGTTTCTGATACACAGAGAGGACATTCACATTTGCACATACACCACATCAAAAACTGGATTAAAGTGGGACTAAACCCGAAAATAAACCAGGACTAAACCAGACCGGACTAAAGCAGGAAAAGTATGAACAGACCCTAAAACCTCTGAAAAGAAATACATATATATCAACTAAAATGATCTTTTATGCCTTGTTGGACAAGCCAAAATGAAATGACCATTGCATCTAGGAATGGGAATACCAGATACCAGAAGTGCTTGAGATGGGATTTCTAGATTCTGCATAGGAGAGAAGTGGGCTACCATTGCCTGTGTATGTTTATGTATGAGGGCCATGGTGTCACTTGTACATGCACTGGCAGGAGCTGAGCTGTTGTGGCCAGCCATCACTCAACACGTTGTAGTCCGAGGTATGATTAAACCTGACTCCAGAGGGCACAACAGCAGTCACTAGTCTATTTCACGCTCAACATGGACACTTGGTGAAATTTTGCAACTCATCTACTCCCCAGCAAACACATACATTTTCACAATAAACTACATGTGTCTAATGTTTAAATGCAAAAGCTCCAGAGATCTGTCATTTCTCAAGGAACAGCTCAAGGAGCTTGTGACTAGACAGTGAGCTTGTTTAACTTGCAGATAGTTCTACTGCATCTGTCTGATGATGATAAATAATTCTTCCACACATATTGACAGGTATAATGGCAGCTAAATGCTAGGTATAGCAATAGCATGCACTTACCTGTTTTATGACTAAATGCACTGTTTGTCATCCTGTCATTCTGTAACAGGAGAGCTGCCTTGAGATTGTGTTTCCTGGAAAGAACGGATGAATCAAAACATCTCTATTATGAAGAACATTGATCTGATGGTGGAATAGTTCAAAACTTTCCAGACATCTATAATAAGAGGAAATAGCTGACAGTTTCATTACATACACATACCCCGAACAAGCAAATATACTGTATATATTTTATACTATAATAAAGAAAACTTAATAATAAATATGCTAATTTATACATTTATCTAATAATAAAGAAAGGTTTTGGTTTGTAACTCCATCTCTGACTGCATTACCCCTATCAAATAAATAAACACGCAAACAAACACATGCAAATAGCCCAGCTAATAGATAATATAGAAGTGTGCTTAATACAAAAAACATCAATTACCGTAATCAAGTGATATATTTTCAATCAAATTCTCCTCTTACTCAAATGGTTTGCAAAACTGACTTGTAAATAAATTCTGAGCAAGTTCTATTTGACTATGAGAAATATTGTATTTCTACAACATGAACAATTAACACATAAATCGCGATGTCACAGCAAGAGAACGAACCATGTTACAGCTTTACAAAGAAAGTACCCATTTTAATAGTGGATTTTATTTAGTAGAATATGGCATGGACAAAAACAAAACATGTTCACAAACACCTCGGGCTGATATACAAATAGCATACCTCCTTTCCTTTTCTGAGATGTCTTTCTTTAATAGAAAGATGCTCAAGAACCAAAATGAGTGTTTCATGTTTCAAGTGCAATGTAATATTGACAAGAGTCATGGGAGTGAAGATGTGAGGGTGTGACGAGTGAGATGAATCTAATCTGTTTACCACACAAACTGGGATTATAATTCAAATGAAATAATATGAATCATTTCTTTTGTTTAGTAGCGTCTTATATAGTGCCACTGCTTACATGGACTCATTGACTATGGGTCTGAATCACAACACTGGCCCACCTCAGTACAATTTGTCTTTTGTTTTGGAGTCCAAGCATATGGTGAACACTATTAAAAGCAACGTCTGCACAACTTGTAATGTCCCAGCTATGCATAATTTTTTCTCAGGCACAGTGTTTGTTCAGTGTTGTTAAAGGAACTCTTGAATGCATTAGTTGGTACACCAAGACCTCAGGTTAAAATGTACTCGTATAAAACATTATTAATTTTGCATCACAGCTATGCATGGCTGCTTAAAATAAAACATGCTTTGACATTATTATCACTGCCTTCAGTAATTAATATTCAGGGTTTATAATAACGGTTTGAAATGTATATGTTGTATGTTTGAGGGAACTACATAGACCATTTCACAGCAAAATACATAAAGAAATAACTATTACTAAGCACTGTCAGATCTTAATTCTTTGACTATGACAGTAATGGTTGCACAAAAAAATTGTTAGGGCATTTTAATAAGAGAAAATAGCATATCCAAAATTCTGTTAGCATCCTGTTAAATATTGCAATAAATATGGTACTAAGAGAGATGCAATATCTTGATAATATCGTACCATGAGATTTGGATACTGTCACATCCCTAGTTGCATGGCTTCGAGTTTACCCTAATGCCCAACATCACAGGAAAAGGTGTAGAGAGAAATTGAATGTAATCATCAGACAGGAGAAGTTGTGAGTCAGACCCATAGTTTGTTATAGCCATTCTAGTTCCAGCTGCACCATGTAAAACAGACACACACCACTGCGCTTAACCACTCAGAGATGTTTTTGCATAGACATCAATTCAAGTCAAACTCATGCAAATGGATGAAGGACACACAGACAATGAAGAAAAAGAAACACAAAAGGTGACTGCACATGATGGAGAGACACATGTTCAGAAGCATTGTATCCACAGTTCAATTCAGTTAACAAGGTTATCAGACTTTATAAAAATAAGTAAGCTTGTTAATATACCACATTATTTTTGAAAACAGAACAATACCAGATAAATCTAAGCATTAACACCCCATTCATGTTATGTATTGAGCATTTGTTGAAAAGATATCCGTGTAGCTACTCAATTGGCCCTGTTTTTGTATTGCTTAGGTTCACAATGTCCGTGAAAGGCAGTCAGTGCACAACCAAGGCCTATGCGTTGGGTGGTATTCTGTGTAAATCCCCTTTTAACTGTGGGCCAGTTTAGTTCAAGTTCATATCATATGTGTATATACATGTGAATGTGTTAGTGAGGCCAAGCAAACATGCAGCATTAGTCCCTGGCACAACACAGAATGTCAGTTTTGTTAAAAATAACACAACTTCAGTTGTTCCTTGCTACTGAATGAGTCTGATCCACAGAGCTACAACAAGGCAACCCATCTGAAACTGCTACAGCACTGAATCCTGTGGATTGTTGCAATTGTAGATTTTTATTGAACTCTTCCAATCTCTTGTTCCATGTTTTAGTAAGTAAAGTAGTGTTTTGTTCTTACATTTGCAGTCATCATTCAAATGTTATTTTCCTTTATTCTAGCTCTGTGGAAGCACACATATGTCACAGCACGTTGTCGCTTAATATAGAAAAAGATTCAGGATAAGTTAGCTTAAGCTAACATAATAGAAGCTACAATGTATTTTCCATAAAACAAACATTATTTTGAAAACACATGTGAATGTAATACTTAATAAGTTAAAAAAATAACTTAAAAATACAATTCAAATAATCTGTGAACATAACACAAAAAGAGTGACAAAAGAGCAAAAAGATATTTTTAAATTTGTTGTAAACTTTATAAAACACATACCCTAAAACAGAAAATCCTAAAACAGCACAAGTGCGAAGTCATGTACAAGTAGATCATGTCATACAAAGGCTGCGCTTCAGCTCAGTGTTAGTGACCAGTGATAGCAACTCTGAGGGAATATTAGTTAATAAATAAGAGAGTACGATAGTTAGAAGGAGGGAGCAGACAGAGAAAGCTCAAAGTCTCTATGGCTTTTATAGGCTTTGTGGCCCAAACAACCTTTAATATCAAAGCGAGGCAACATTTCACCAGTGCAGTCAGTCAATAGGGCAGAGCTTCAGACTCAACGGGAATGACAAGAAAAGGCCATCTGGGATTGTTGGGAAACAGAGCAACTGGTTTTATATGTATATACTGTATGTGAGTTTTTATCCTGGGAAACAACGATTTAGTGTCCTGAGTTTGGCATTTCAGATTTACAGTAATTGCCACATAAAAATAGTAATTGAAAAATAAAGATGCATGCTTGTTAATTCCTATCTTAAATATATAAACTATACGAGACTTTATCCTATGGCCATTAATGTTTAATTACACGTATTTGTCCACCCTGAGTTCATTTAGGTGACAATGAGCAATGCTAAAATAATTCGGCTAAAACAACCAATAGGAATTGGGATTAAATGTACAAATAGAAGATTGTCATTTTGCACTTAAATAGCAACAGTAGCTCAGTGCTAGGTCTGGCAGTGTGCAACAAAGTTTGGTCTGTTTTCAGCTATAAATAATTATGAAAGACAAACAGAAAGGTGAACCTATACTGTAGCCTATTACTACATGGACTACATGGGTCATCACTTCAAGCATCACTATTTAAAAAACAATGTATTATTTTTAATTAATTATAGTTTTATTTTACATTACTGAATACAGAGTCTCTACAATTAGAACCTACATCACATACAGTATATGCGCAAAGAAGGCTGTAAAATGTTAAGATTGACAGTTCCTTGGGTCTATATTATGTTGAGCTATTGATCCAGTTATGTTAGGATAAATAGAGACTATAATTTCCAGTTTCCATACATTTGATATGACTTGAACAATGCATGCAATATGTATGGGAAAAAGGTAACTGTTTCAGTGAATGGGGGAGAACAGCTCTGCCCTGTCCACCGACTGCACCATAATGTAAATCTCCATTGCCCATCTTTAGTAGGGCGCAAACTTCTGCCTCTCCGGTTTCTTCATGCCGTTAGCCGAGGTTGAGATCTTGGCCGTGTAGGACGCCAGAGCTGCCGCCGCGTGAGCTTGGACTGGAACTGCTGCTGCCGCCGCTGTAGCCGCTGCCGGTACTGAGCCCGCCATCACCGGACCCCCGATGGCTGCTGCTGCTGCAGAGGCGGGAGGGGTGGACAGTGCCAGGTAAGGGATGGATTTGACCCCGAGGAGGCTTGACAAGGGTAGGGCGTACGGGCCGCCCAGGATCGGAGCGTGGGGCAGTGTCGCTCCCATCGCTGCCAGGGGGGAGGGAGAGGACGAGGCGGTGGGGGCAGGCTGGGTGAAGCTCATGGTCAGGTCAACGGGAGACGGCATGGAGGAGGACTGGGCTGTGGATTTGGCCGTCTCTAAACTGGGGATAGGTGGAGGGAGGGAGGAGAGGAGAGGAAGAGGAGGGGAGGGGGCAGGGGTCAAAGGGAGGAGGATGGAGAAGGGTTAGAAGGGGTTAAACCAAAGACATGTTAAACCAAAAGAATCCAAACTCAAAGGAATATTTTGGAGAGTTGAAAACCAAAACAAAAATGAAGTCAAATCATAAGACGGGTGTGTATACTGCTGGAGGTTGCAACAGATTATTGTAAGGGAGTTCGCTGTACGGATGGGGGGGTGTGCTGTATAAGTCGGGGTGATGGCTCGGGAGGGGGCTTTGGGAGAAGGGAACAAAACCATCACAGTTTATTAGGATGGATGTTTGATAAGAGAAGCTCTTGATGAAATTACTCAAAAATCGACCAGGAGATTGTTAGCTAAATGCAATCTTGAACCTAGTCTAATTACTGATAATGCAATTTGTGGTTTGGGTCAGCAATAGCCACTGCAAAATAACCTGCAGATTTTGGCACACCCTTAGACAGCCTGGAATACTGTGGGACAATTTACGCTGACTGTGAAATGTATGTATATATGAGAAATTTATTTTTTGTACTTCAATTTTCCAGTTCATCTGTGTGAAAAAATAATTATGATGAGTGACTTTGATATATCTAAAATAATGAATACCATAAATCTACAATTCTTCTTGTGTCTCACTATGCTTAGGGTCACCAGGAAATAGCAGTTTAGGATTACCGTAAATGCAGGTTTTTACTTGTATAGGCATGCATTCTCGTGCAACAACTGCCATAGTATGTAGCAGGGTTCTGGATAGCACTCAAGGAATAGTGCCTAAAGAAATACTGATCAAGGACAGAAGGAAGAAGTATCAGTCATATCCTATTTGTTGCTTCTGAATCTTCATGGCTGTAAGGAACATAGTGAGCATCACTTCAAACTTTATAAAAAATATTTACTGAAACTAAAGACACATTTCAAACATTTTATTCTAAGTTAAATGATTTTGAGAGGTTCTGTTTGACCCAAACTGATTCATGGATTCTACGCAAATGAGTTATGGATGGAGCAGAGTTTGATGCAGCAATGTAAATGACTGTAGATCTGTGTAGCCTACACAGTGGAAACCTGTGGAGAAGCCTTAGACTCTGTGAAATGACAGGCATTCATTATCTTTACAATCTATTTGATGGGCACATATTTTGCACACTGTGGGCCTTCATATTCCCACTGAGGTAGCGTGTTCCAATGTGAGGCAATTTAAGAACATTCTTGACATAAAAGACGATTTAGTTTGATTAACAGGGAACTCATGTGTAATTCAGATATACGTGGATTCATTAATTACTTTTTTCTTGCACAAAATGCTGGTAAAGCATGTCTCTGCAACAACTTAATTGTATTAAGTGTGATATTGTGAGGCCCAGTGTTGCATAGACACAAACAACAGAAATAGGGGCTGTATCTGAACCTCCTGATAAATTAACACATCAAGGCGTAAAAACAAAAAATAGATGTACCTATCCCCCTAAAATAAATATTGTTGGAACATTTTGGCCTAGACAGATACAGAATAGCAAAAATAATTGGCTTGTTTATTTTTGAATATTATATCTAGATGAAAACATGAGAAGACTGCTATCAAATGTTTTAAAACAGTGTTGTTCAAAACCATGGAGCAATCTGCCAAAACACCTTTATAGTGACTGAAGCCAGGAAGTAAAGTCTCATAATACAAGCAGAACAGATATGCAGTCTATTTTAAAGAGAAAATGTGAATTTAAATTGCATCTCAAACTTTTATTTTAACTATTTGAAACTGAACGCGTGATCATGTTAAATAAATTATATTTCTTAAGCCTTATGACGCAACAACAATTGGTACTGGAGGAGACTGCTCTGTGTGATTCCAGCACATAGAGTGAAAAAAGCCGGTTTGTCATGGATACTTGTGTGTCAGCTAGAAACGTTCCTGACCTGGCATTTCGGACTGAATGAGGCTAACACTTCAGAGCGACTCTTAATGTGTGTGTGTGTGTGTGATAGCTGCCTGCCTTTATGTAGCTTGTGTTACTATGAGGATGTGGCATATCGCACCTTTTCTTCCGGTTGACTCGTACATCGGAGGGTAATGAAATATCAATTCCGTCCATAGCTAGCTCTAATCTGGAATTTGCATATTCATGTTTTTGCCGATTTGTACAGCTCCCTGAAGAACTCGATGTCTCCCATGTAGCTCATGCACACTATCTGATTGAATGAACTGCTCACCGGGTCAGACTCACGGCTCCATAATGAACTTAGACAGAGAGGCATGCAAAAAGGCATTTGTGATATAACATTACTTTTTACAGTATGAAAAAATATAAATAAAATGTATAACTCACAAGTGTAATAGAAATCCATTGCCAGTTTGTTATTAAAATCTAAATGTGTCAACGTTCCACCTAAGCATTAACAAGCAAAATCAGCAATAAGGAAAAAATAAGTATAGCCTTAGTTACTAATTGTTTATAACCACCGTGGTTGGGTGCTGCAAAGTAAAATTTCATACAATTGTGCCATGTATTGTTGAGCACTCTGAGGTGTGAGACAAAAGCTTGATAAGGAAGTGGTCTGTAATCTGTGTTTGTAAATTTTTCTCACTCCACTTTTGGTAACAGGCTTGAACAAAAACAGCCTGCCACCTCTTTATAGCCTCCTTCATTCAATAAGTTTTCTCAAGTATCCAAAAAAAATCTTGATCAAATAAAATGAAAACAACTGAAGACTGTTTTGGTAGAAAGTGTGCTCAAATGTCTTTTTTATTTTACAGCTCATTAGGAAGCCAAGATAACACTTTCCACAGAGCACAACAGAAAAGAATCTCTTGAAAAAGCTTGAAATGCAGGACTACACTATTTTGAACTTATGTTAAATGTTCAAACCTAGCCTAGATACTTACCAGGAGGTGATGAGGTACTGTGCCAGGTTGATGGCGATGGGTGTTCCAGTGATGGTGACGTGCCGGTCGCTGGTGCTGTCCATCTGACTGCCTATCTTGATCTGTGCGCCTGAAACCTGCCGGATCTCGTTTATCTTGGTGCCTTGGCGACCAATGATGGAGCCAATCAACTGCAAGGAAGACAATGGGAATGAGATTAGCAATGATTACCAAAAGCAACGTGATCCAGCATCTTTCTTAAAAGCTACTTAATTGCTTTCTGGGAGCACCAACATGACATAACAGAGCCAGGCTTTGCCGACCTTCAAACAGTCCTGTGTCAAGTGTTGAATGGATGTAACTGGTTCCATACAAAAGACAGGGCAAATTATGTGGTGTAGAATCAACTAATAAACAGCCAATTAACCTTCATTACGTGAACCATTAGTCTGAGATGTATCACTGCCGACCATGTAAAGGATTAATTCAATTTACTCTGTGAGTTTAATGGCTGCTTTGTTTACTTGTGCTTTTTTATTTTTTATATATATCCTTAGAATGGTATATTTGATGAAACTACAGCTTAATTAATTGAATATAAGTATCTCTTCTAAGTATCTCCAGATAGCTCTCGCTGAAAGCGGATGCGAAAAGATGGAACATTCAGATGAATATAAACAGACATCTTTCCCATCCACAAATGCACAAAGTGCTTCCCGGCATGTTTTCAAAAACAAAAAAGTCTATAGCTCTGCTAAAACAGGCCAATGTACATTGCTATGTTTATTTTAGTTTTTGTTTGTTTGAGCTTCACCTTTGGCTTCCGCCCAAACCACAGTGCTGCTATGTGATTTGTCCATTCATTGAACCTCTAGTGGGTCAGGCCCAATTGCAACTGCAAGAGCCTGACAAGATGCATTCTCGTGAGTTTTCTAGGGATCACAAACATACATCTTGCTGGTTACTTATTTGAATTAGTGTCTCTTGAGACATTAAATCTCAACAACAGTGACCCCATGAAATAAATGGTTAACAGTTTGAAAACATCAACAGTTAACAGTCTTGGGTGCCTCAAGTCACCCAAGACCTTTAACTAGAAGATATTTTAAATGAAATAACCACAATAGCAATATTAACTGTGAAGATTTTTTAAATCAAAGAAATGGTGAGCTATGGTGGTCCTTTTACAAAAGGTTCATTTTGTGTTTCAGCCCTCGTATGAAGGACTTGTCGGCTCTCACTGATGAAGACTCTGCCAGGGAAGACTCCAGCTAAGCATGGCTCTCTCCTCATCTCTGTTCGTCTTATCCACGGGTGACCTGCTTCTTTCTTTTACAGAAAGTTTTCCTTTTTCCTTCTTATTTCAAATTAAGGTTGAGAGATACTCCAAAAAAAAAAATCTGACATAATGATTGTTTACAATTTTGGATTATAGTTTTTATTTTTTTAAACAAGATGGCTTTTAATGAACATAGATAAGATAAGCATTCCTTTCCTTACCAGTCATTTGGCCCCTGCTCTCAGAGTCAGGGTCGATTGGGTCTGGTCTAAAGTGGGCTATTCGTGGAAAGACTGCTGATAATTCAAGTGTGTGTGTGCCCGCTGTAGAGCCCTAATGGCACTGCAGCAGACAGAAGACAAAGTGGTCCCAGACAACTAGCAGGTCAGAACTATTTGAGTGAGATCCACCTTTAGCCGCTGTCTGACCCCGCAAATGACCGCTCTGGACCAAAAATCACCTTGTGTGGACCATAAGCGGCAGCCCTGGCACAGACACACTATCAGCTGTCTGCATTGCAACCCAGGTCCAAATGTTTCACTGTGTTCACTCACTGGTCACTGCTCTGAAAATGACATTCAAAGAGTGTTGTCTATGGTTTTCAGATTTATGGGGGTAGGAAAGTAATGTTGGTGGGCCTGTCACAATAATCACTATATTCAATAGACAGAACAATACTTTTCGGGGCTCAATTTACTGTATACCGTCTTTCCTTTTTCTTTGCTCTGGTGGGGAACTTTTGTCACTTTATTTTAAAATGAGAGCTGTCAAAAATAACTTCTAGAACTGATTAAAAATACTAACTTAACAACTGTATATTTAGAAAAGCGTTATTGGATTGTTCAACTTTAAGGCCAATTTCAATATTATCTTTTATTGTGATATTTTTTGAAGCAATATGTCACACTTTGTTATCGTGATTTGTGCCAAACCTAAATGTTGACCAGAAGGTCAGCTCATTGGTCATGTGATTCTACCAGTTCATAGAAAAATCCCATTGTACTTACATTTTCAAGTTTTTATATTTCGTGCTGATCGTTTGCATCATCTTTCTCCCAAAGCTTCAATGTAGAAGCTGTTTTTACAGATTGAAATCCCTCTGAGGAGACAATATGGTCTAAATGAAAGTGACTTGACAGTATTGAAGCCATTTGGCAGCGCTCAACTACCTTTTAGCCTTAAGAAAAATAGATGACTATGGCCCGCAATGGCAGGACACGCTTATAAGGTTGATTGCTTTTAGGATATGAGGTTTTTGCAGCTGAGCCGTGGTTCCCTCAAAGTGTTTTTTACGACAGGAGGACGGGGATGGGCCAAGATACTATTTTTGGGTGAATCCCCATTGTCCTTGTAATTTGGACAGGTTTTAGTGAAAAGGATAGACTGAATATGTCGGTCTGGGCTGATGCTAAATCTCTT
This sequence comes from Periophthalmodon schlosseri, assembly GCA_000787095.1. NCBI lineage: Eukaryota > Metazoa > Chordata > Actinopteri > Gobiiformes > Gobiidae > Periophthalmodon > Periophthalmodon schlosseri. The sequence continues at coordinate 34,314 of KN486556.1, forward strand.
ACTGTGAGCTATAGGATGTCATTAAGCTGCTCTGCTTGTCCCTGCTCAGTGACTCACAAACACACAAGGGGTCTTAAGCCCTATCTGCTCCATTCAAACGTGGACTGTATATCCTTGTGTGGGGGGCAGGATTGTGGGCACAGCTTGCAAACTGAATGCAAAAATCACAATAAGGACAGATTAAAATGGCTGGGACTGATGCCAGGAGATCAGAGGCTGCAAAGGTGTTGATTGTTCTGTCAAAGTGCAACAAGCTCTCTGTAGGCTCCCCCAGTGTGCTAATATTTGCTGCTAAATGAAGTTAAAAGCATGAACACAGCTACACAGCTAGTGCACACATACACATCTTTAACTTTATGTTTTGTAGATGCCAGACTCTCTGCTTTGGTGATGCAATACAACAATTATGTTGTCGTAGTGCCCACTTGTTTTGTAGAGGGCATCTTCTGTCACTTCAACTAGTAAATGGAAATATGCCATGTGTATTTCAAAGACAAGCTGTTTTGCAACATATGAGTGATTGAATGGCTGGGAATTGTCAGAGTTGATCTATGCCCCTCATGATAATAAATGGGAGCACATCAAACGGAGAAGCCCAAAGAAACCCCAGAGTTCTTAAAGTAAATGAAGTTGCAGTGTAAAGTATGGTTTAGGTGACTTATGTTGGCTCCATAACACCATAACAAACCAGTTTATGTGTTAAGAATACTGCTACAGGACCATTTAGCCTGTTTGCTGACAGAGCAAAATAGAGTCCAGCATCTATTCCATAACTGACAAACCTACAAAGCCACTGATGGATGTGGAGAGATTAAAAGTCTAGACTGAGATCACTGAAGCAGAAAAAGGGATATAGCCAATTTGTGTTTTAAATGGGAAAACACTTGTGTCTCTATGATGTAAGCCTCAACTTGTAGATTAGATGAGAAAGACGCATTGCTCACTAACAATAAGAACTCAAAAGTGTAAGGACATTCACTTATGATTCCATACTATAAATGTTCATTGAGAAGAAGATGAGACAAGAAGTTTGCATCAAGTCATCATATATTCAAATGAAATGAAGGCCCAGAAAGTAGAAACTGACATTTGATTGGGCACAGTCCAACACTACATTACACACAAAAATTGTGATGCCGATTATTCCTGCAGCCCTTCCTCATGCTTATAGTATCATAATGCTAAGATGTGCATTTTGTGTAGCCAATTTATTATTATTAAATTTTTTTTCGTGAGTGCAATCTGTTACAAGAGTGAGTCACTGATGCCAACAGATGCCAAGATGAATATTTTGGCTCAAATTACCGCTCTGCAGACCAAATGAGACATAGCATGGCCATCAGGATTTTCACATTAATTCCATCAACAATTTAGCACTTATGGTTGTAGTCTCAACTATGAGATCAGAACCTGCTACATTCTGATGCATTGTGGGTAAACAGTAGCACAAGTACAAGTGAGCAGTACATAGCAGTAGTATGCAGCAGGTTCAATGGTGTCAGAATGAATACAAGCGTATGATGGATGGAGGAGGCAGACTGAGTGGAACAGACAGCGCAGTGGAGTGGTTAGCCTCCGTCTCTGCACAAAAGGTCAGCACTTGGTCTTCACTGCAGTCAATGTGTCCATCACATCATGTCATACTTCAACACGACACTCAAGCGTTAGCCCAAGGAATGCCCACAGAGAAACACTGGACATGGTTCACCTCACTCCACTACAAAGGAAATCTGGCTTTTGGAGTTTGCATTTGCATAAGCAGCCTATTTAAGATTACCATGAAAGGAACTTGAGAAAATATTTAAAGGATTCCAATAGTTAGATCGAAAGAGACACTTAGATATATCAAAATGTTACTGTTATCTGAGGAAAAAAAACAAAAAACAAAAAACTACAAAAAACAGTGATGGGGCGATATAGGAACAAACTATCCTGGGGTCACATACAGGAATGTGATGTGAGAAAATCTTTTCTCAATGTAAGTTTTATTTGTAGTAACATTGTAAAATGAAATTTTAGTCCCAAATACCCCATGATTATGATGTCTATCCAAAATGCACCCAGAACGAAAACAGCTGTTCTGCAACATACTACCAGCTAAGGTAGTCCTGACCAAGCCTAGCTCAAGATCTGGACATGGGTCTTGCACTGTGCCCACTGCTACTTACAGGTTGGCCCAGTTGATGGATAGGTCAAATGCAGTGGACAAATTTCCCTATGGGGGCAATAAAGTGTACCTTTCCCTTAACCTTGGCTGTGGGACAGGAGCGCTAATTTAATGCTTACTTACTAATAGCATGTGTGCAAATGAAATAATCTTTAAAGCAATTTGTACCCACAAGTTATGGTGAATGTTCCATCACATTTGAACAATTCACACTGAAGGCAAAAGTTTTTTGTGAAACATTGTAAAGGCAGTAACCAAAAAGAAGGAAACCCACAAGTCTAGATGTGTGTACTGGCGCGTAAATGTGCTGTTAGTTTTCCTGCCAGTTCAGCTCCATTATGTAGCGAACACAGCAGTAAAAAGCCTACATCTGCTGCTACCCACGAGTAACTACAATGTGTTTCTACTCACATCATTTGGAATGAGGAGCTCCTGAGATGTGGTCTGAGAATTGGCTTCCACTCCTCCTGAAGATAGAGACAGGAACAAAGGAACAACTTGTGACTTGTGTAAATGAAAAATATATATTCAAATACATAATGGACAGAGTTGAATGACACCGTGAATTTCTGTTAATACAAAACTTCACTCACAGGAGACACCTCATTCAGAATTTTTTTAATACATTATTGATACATTTGGTGATACACAATGTAATATTGCAGTATTTTTTTTGGTCATTAAAATAACTTTTTGTATTTGTTCCTCAGCAGGTGGTTGGTGCCGTCCCCTAAGTGAAAGTGTCTGCTGCAGCTGCTAACCTAAGTGTGTGTTATTGAAAAGAGTGCTCCGAAGGCTCTGCTGTGCACGACTGATGAGTTTTATACCTGGGACATAATGGAATAATCAGCCATCCATATCCCGGTGATAATTCGCTCCTCTCCCTCTCTCCACTGTGAATGCACAGCTAACATTTGTTTGAAAAATTGGATGACAAAGCCCACATGTTTAACAGTAGGGGAAGTCATTTGAAACTACATGCATTTTGTAAATGCATTTAAAAGAAGCAGCTCTCATTCATGTATTTACCACAAGACTGGCTGAAGCTGTGCCATTCATTTTCACTAACTACTGCACATTTGAATGCTTTCATTGTCCTGAAGAGCTTAGCATTACCTCAGCCCTAGTGCTTTTAGACTTAAACATGTTAGTTGAGCAGGAATACAGAGTGGCATATGACCTTTTTAAAACATTAAGAAATACAATCTGTACCTTTATAAGCCAGTGAAAAAGAAACTGGTTGGTGCCAAACTAGTTTCTTTTTGGCTTTTATTAAAACATTTAAACATTGAATTTAAAGTGATCTTATATACATTTAAATGGTGTTACGTCAGGTCCTTAAGCACACACTTGTGAAGTGCATGTATAGAGAGCAATAGCCTTGAAACAGAAACAGCCGTCAGACAGTAAATCAAACACAAACACTGTGCTGTCACACTCATAGCTCCTGTGTATGTCTTACCCTGACCTCTGCACTTCCTCATGAGCAGCAGAAACATGAGAAAGGCTGCCTTCACATCCATTAAAAAATATCAAAGGGGACTTATAACATTCCATATTTTTGCAGAATCAATGAGTGAAGCACTAAACTCTCTGGTGAGAGAAATTTGATTTTGTTGTAAATGATGGGTTACCAATGAGCTCCTTTGATTCACATCACTGAAATTAGCGAATCTGATTGTACAGTTGTGTTTGAGTCTGGCTTGAGGCGCAACAGAGGGAATGGTGACCAGAGTGATATCCCTCTGTATAAAAAAGAGAGGCAATACAGTAGTACTTAGTATTCTTCCTACATTAGCAATTTTCCACAGGTCTTCAGCCTTGTTGTCTTTTATGTGATGCAGTTTATAGTGATACTGGCATGTATTTCAATCCCTTTGCTAGTGAATGATATCCTCTATTAAAATATCGCTTTTACTTAGCCTCTTTTTACACACACTGATTTCACCTTTTAGTTCAAACTCTTATTGAGAACAGCAAATGGTTGGGCAATGTAGCCAAAATCTCCACAGGCACTTTTCTGCTCTGTGGTCGGGATGTTGGCGCAGCTGGATGCAGTTCATATCACATAGGAATAGAGCCATAACTATAATTATGCAACATTGATGAATAAAAACCTTGCGGCAAAATTAAAGTTCTCAACAAAAGTGCAGATGTGCAGTAAGTTCCAGTGGCCAAACGGGAAAAATAAAGGAGATACATTCACAGTACGTTGGATTAATGCATTTATTCAGCAGTGGACTTGCAGTGTTTTTGGTACTGCAGATGATGAAACTACAGGCAATGGCTGCCCATTTACAAATATCTAAAACTAATGTGACAGTTAACTGAAAACATGTAGTGCCACATGTGTAAATTATAACAATAATGCACCTCTTATAAAGAGTATAGACTAGACTAGTGACACACTGTTGGTAAGAACAACTTGTTATAGTTGATTGTTTACAATATAAGCAGTGTTGAACAACGTAAAACCTGTAAGTATAATTAAAATAATGAATCTCTCTTAGAACCATTTCTGTTTTAGGCTAATTGCTTTTCAAACGGGAGTGTAATGAAGTGATCAAAAGGTAAATTATGGTATGTACAGGTATGGGTGTGAAGCCTCACATGGGCCCCCCTCTGATATAAATGAATAGGAAGAGGGTTTAGTTCTGGACCCTTTAGAACCAGGGGCCTAGGACAACAGACCCCTTTGTCCCCCCGTCGACTCCCTTGGGTATGGTGAGTCAGGTTAGATACTTGTTTCTCCAAAGTCTTCATAATGGGATGTTGTTTTGTGACTCATAAGTGACATACCTCACCAAATCCTACTCCTATTTTTTAACCATTCAGGAGCAATGATTAACCTTATCCAGACTCAACGTGTTGCCTCCATATAATTTAGTTAATAATGAATTTAATCAACATGTATTCATATAATATTTATTTGATAACTGTTAATTTTGGTATCAATGCATGACCTCAGATGCACTTGTTGTGGTGAGATACTGCACTGG
>KN486558.1:3092-17588 GCA_000787095.1 Periophthalmodon schlosseri
GTCCGTGACGATCTCCCCTCCGTGCAGCAGGAGCCAGCTCAGAACTTTAGAGTGACCGCGGCTCGCTGCGAAATGCATCGCCGTGGCTCCGTCGCCATCTTTGTCCGACAGACTGAACTCCGTAAAACTCACCTGGGACCGAAGGAGACACAAAAAAAACATGTTAGTAACGTCAACGGGCCAAAGAATATAGTCTGGTAATGGAGCTTGTCTTTAGGGTAAATGGACCAGTTCAACATTTAGGGATTTTTTTCATGTGAACAAGGGTCAAAGGTCATGTTATTTGCATAATTGCACAATGCAAGTATCATTTACACAATAGATATTAATTTTTTTTTTTATTTTGTTGAGAAGTGTGTTCCTTGCACGTAATTTGTCACTGAATTCTGGGGGGCGACAGTGGCTCGGTTGATAGTGTTTGTCCACTGAAGCTTGATGGTTCAAATACTGTCGTCGTGTCCTTGCGCAAGACACTTAACCCACCTCGCCCCCAGTGTCTGCGTACGCTGGTGTATGAATGTGTGTGTGAATGCGTGAGTGGTTCCTCGATGTAAAGCGCTTTATAAAAATGTGACCGTTTGGACATTAAAATTTCAAACACAGACTGTATTAGGTGGGGATGCGTGAGTGGTTCCTCGATGTAAAGCGCTTTATAAAAATGTGACCGTTTGGACATTAAAATTTCAAACACAGACTGTATTAAACAAAAATGGGAAGGGGAAGCAAACACGGTTTTGTCGAATGAAACCTGGTTTAAACACAGTGCTTTCCATAATGGATTTATGGAGATGTTTTGGCTGGAAGTGCCTCAGCAGATACTTTATGGTGGTGTTCAGGAAGCGAATCATTTTCATTTGTTTTGGGCATGTCCCATGATACAGAATTTTTAGAATAATCTTCGATCAGAGTTGAGAGAAATATTTAATTTACAAGTGTCTTTAAATTGGGACAAACTATTGTTTGGACTTTTATATTCTATGGACACAAGCGCTGAGATGAGACTTTCGTTTGGCATGTTGAGTTTAGCAGCACGGAAGTCAATAACTAAAAAATGGTTAAAGGCTGATGCCCAAACCCTGGACGACTGCACCACCAGGTTTACTTCATCTTTGTCATGGAACGAATTACAATGCACAGCAGACTTCAAATTGACAAATTTGACAAGATATGGGACAAATGGAAATCTTCTATTCTGCTTAGAAGACCAGAAATACGTCTGATCCTGTGACTTTTAATTTTGTCGGACTCTAAATGTGCTCCCACTGTTCACTTATTGTTTGAATGTTGTTGCGTTGGTTTCTTTTTATTTGTGAAAAGAAAAATTCTTGAAAAATAAGAAAAAGGAATTTATTTTTAGAACTCAGCTCTACTTCCTGTGTTGTTGTTTTTTTACTTCTCTTCACAAACAGGGGTTAAGGACATTTGAGTGATGTAAAACTGCGCTAAATATGGTCCACAAGTACATCCATAAAACACATTTCTTTGAACAAAATCATTCTGGTTAAAAAAGCCTTGGTATCAAAGAATATATTTTTTTCTTTTCTGTAATTTTGATACTAGTTTTCAACACCAAACTTGCTCCTTTTATTGCGTGGCGTCAGTACAACATACCAGCCAGACGATGACAGTGTTGTGTCCCATCTGAGCTGCAGCGTGGAGCGGCGTCATCCCGTCATTGGCCCTGATGCTGGGATCTGCCCCACAACTCTTCACCAGGTACTGGACCACCTCCAGGTGACCCTCCTGACAGGCCAGGTACAGAGGCGTGGCACCATTTTTAGTTTGCACGTTGACAACACTGGAAGGGAAGTCAAACCGATTAAGAGCTCAGTTTATAACAACGATTTACCTATTTTTAGACGCAAGTTAGTCACAATATTAAATTTTAGCTTTACAGTTCTTGAAAGAATCATTACAGTTTTATTATTATGATTGTTCACAGTTAAAAACACCAAACAACAGTGACATCCTGCATTTTGTTTCTGTTCCATTCCACGAGTGTGTTCTTTCTGAATGAGAACGTTACATTAATGTGACATAAACAGCCAGAGAAAAAAGCACTTTACATGTACGTTCACTTAGTATTGATTATTGATTGATTATAATGATTTAGTCCTATTGTCCTATTTAGTCCTATTGTCCTATTGTGACTAAATAAACTTGAAAACCCAACTCAAAACTGTACAAGGCCTTATCTTGTGCCTTCTGAACATCACTCATTGTGGTGAATAGTCCCGAGTCCGAGGGCAGCTTCTGTAAGAGACTGACCTGCAGCAGCGTTTCAAATTACTTGAGGATATTTAAATTCAATGCAAAACGCCTTTGTCTTGTTTCGTTCCTCTAATTTTCGATTACCAAACACAGCTATAGGCGGGAGCGGCACAAGGGCGAACCTGTAGAGTGGATAGTGTTGATCGATAGAGCGGTGGGAGGTGTTCGTCCAGTCCAGAACTATTTCAGGTCAGGTTTACTGCGCTGTTTCACTGTCAACATAAACCACCAGTCAAAAGTTTGGACGCTCCTCTCATTCAGTGCTTTTTTTCTTTATTTTACTACTTCCTACATTTTATAAACACACAGAAGACATCAAATATATGAAGCTGAGTGAGTGTGACGTCACCCACAGCGTTCGGCTCCAGTCAAATGAAGCTCGTCGAGGCCGGAGCGGTTATGGGGCGAAATTGGGGCCGAGTTCCATATTTGGAATTCCGACCGCGAGTATCATAGCAACCAAAGAGCCAATCGGGAGCGGGGCTGTTGAAGATAACGCCCCTTCCCGGCCGCACCGCTGGTAAAATATATGAAATTGTGTAGTTAAGTAACTCTACTAAATATTTTTCAACAAAACAAAGGTTGGCTACTTTGAGGATTTGAATATAAAATATAGAAAAATATATTTAGTAGAGTTATTTACCCTTTTTTTTCTTTACTACATAATTCCATATATCTTACTTCTTATATTTGATGTCTTCTGTGTGTATATACCGTATTTTCTGGAGTATAAGTCGCACCAGCCAAAAAATGCATAATAATGAAGAAAAAAACATATATTTCACATATAAATCTGAGTATAAGTCGCACCCCCGGCCAAACTATGAAAAAAGTGCGACTTATAGTCCGGAAAATACGGTAAAATGTAAAAAGTAGTAAAAATCACTATCGGAGTTGTGCATTATGTGTTTTGTCAGTTTGTAGAAAACAGTTTTAATACAGATCGAGTTAGGGTTCATTTTCAATAATACACTTGGGTCTTTGTAATGGAACTACAGCCAATCCTCTGTCAGTAAAAGCATGTGGTTTGGAGCAGAGACTTCAGAGTTCAGACTTTGGAGGAAGAAATTTGATTATGTTTTGTTTTAATAGCAATGAATAATTACAAGCCAGTTTTGTTTTAACTTCAGGAAATAAAAAAAAAACTGAATCCAGAATTTGGCTGATAAATATGAGGAACAAAACGGTGATATTTTTGTTGTCGCTGTTGTTGTTTTTGTTGTTGCTGTCGCTTAACCCGGCGTCTGCGTGGGCTCGGTCAGCTGCTGTGAAGTTTACGCTGTCCTCTGCTTCAATGGAAAGTTGTTTAGGGCCTTGTTCCAGGTCTGCTCCACGACACTGGGGGGTCAAGGAGCGAGCGAGCGCTTTGGCGGTAAATCCCGTAAGGTCAAGCTTTATTTGGACACTGACAAAGGAGCGGTCAGACTTTAGAGCCAGTGTGTAAAGAGGATTAAAGAGCTCTCCGCAGGCTGCGCTGAAGGGGGCGGAGGTGAGGGGGTGAGGGGAAGTAGGCGGGGCTTAAAAGGTTCAAAATAAAACACAAACATTACTTTAATATTATGTCTGTTATTTCAAAGGGGAAACGCCATCCGCACTAAAGTCATAGGATACATGCAAAACGCCAGTGCTGGATGAAGTACTCAGTTTTGTTACTTAAGTAAAAGTACAGATACAGAGGTAAAAAGTTACTCAAGTAAAAGTGTCACATGAAAAAATCAACGTAAATAAAAGTATTTAAGTACTTTAAAAGTAAAAAGTTAAAGTATTTCACACAAGTGTTAGTTTGTTAAAGTGTAAATGTAGAGATACTGATTCAAAATGAGACATATTTTGGTCACAGTAAGAATAGAATCATGAATTTTGTGTGTTTATTTTTATTTGCTCAAAGCCGAAGCTTGAACTCGAAAACTTTAGTCAAGATGTTACCACAAACATGGTCAAAATAACCCTTCAGATCATATGAAAAGTACTTTTTACTTCAGTCCAGTTCAAAAATGTAGCGGAGTAGAAAGTACAGATACTGCTCTCAAATGTAGTGAAGTAAAAGTAAAAACTATCTACTGTAAAATGTACTTAAGTGAAGTACAGATACCTAAAGATTCTACTAAGTTCAGTACTTTATTTAAGTGAAGTAAGATACCTAAAGATTCTACTAAGTTCAGTACTTTATTTACTACTTGTACTTTGTTACTTTCCACCACTGCAAAACGTAGATATCTGATTCCTAAAATAGAGGATACGCAAATAGCCTTTGGACTGACATTGTTTGAAAAGCACGTTACCACTGACCCCACCACTGACCTCACCACCGACCCCACCACTGACCTCTCCACTGACCCCTGTAACTGTACAAGGAAACTGGAACAAGTGGTGTGTGAATGGGAAAGCTGCAAAATCAAACGGTAAAAGGTGTAATCAAAACATAATGTGTCCTCAAAACACGCGACATAAAACATTTACTCTGAATGAAAAGTCAGTTCAGTCATTGGCGTCGCCACAAACAGACCCGGAGTCGTGTTTTGTGTTTCATTCACACACGTTCAACACACAAACCCTGCATATTTAGGCTGAGTTCAAACGGAAAACACTCTGTTCCACCTTGTGATGTCATGCTGTAACACAGGAAGTGCTCCACTGTGTTTTTAAACTCCACACACCTTCGCTAGAATCGTTTGGATCATTTCAGCTGTTAACGGAAAGTAACAGCGGCTCAGTTGGTAGAGCGTTTGTCCACTGGTCTGAAGGTTGGCGGTGCGATTGTAGCTCCCACAGATGAACGCTGCTGTTGTGTCCTTGGGCAAGACACTTAACCCACCTCGCCCCCAGTTTCTGCGTACACTGGTGTATTATTATTGTAAAGAGCTTTGAGTGTCTTGAAGGTGGAAAAGCTTTATATAAATATGTGACTATTTACCATGTGACTTGAAAACTACCGCCTCATGACATCACAAGGTGGAACAGAGCGTTTTGAGGTTTGGACATGCAGACAGATTAATAATAAAGGGTTACTCAGACATGTGTGAATGAAACAAAACACAACTCCAGGACTGTTTTTGAGGAGGTAGCAGCGTTAGAACACGGCTTAAAGCTCAGAATCCATTTTGCGTAATATAGGAGCTTTAAAATTTGATTCCTCTGATATGTGTAAGTTAATAGCTTAAGTGAAAAGTGGAATCATCCTTAAAACGAGCTAATTAAGGAATGTAAAACAAGGTCTAAATATTTCAAAATACAAGATAAGCCATTAACTATAGTCTCATGAGGAAGTGGGCAGGCGGGTGAATTATTAATGCCAGCAACAAAAGCGGGATGAGGTTCGTCCGCTCACGGGGTCTTAGACGATAGGACTGTTTAAGTTGTGTGTTTTGAATATGAGACAGAAACAAGCGCGGAGGGCCCTCTCAGAGTGAAGAGACGTGAGCCGCGGGCAGTAAGTGCTGCTTCTGCGGATCGGGTGAACATTACATCAGCCGCAGAGCCTGGCCTAGCGCGACCGAACAGCTAGCAAACACGGCTAATCGCGACGCGTCACTCGCTCAAAAGGGAAAAGAGATCAGATCGTGTACACTTCCACTTTAGCTTTGTAGCAATTTAAAGGGCCCATATTACACTGTTTTCTGATCTATGTTCTAATGTTGTTTCCTTGTCACAAACAGACCTGGAGTTGTGTTTTTGTTCCACCTTGTGATGTCATGTGGTGATACAGGAAGTGCTCCACTGTGTTTTTAAACTCCACGCACCTTCACTGGAATCACTTGGATCATTTCAGCCCTGGAATTGCCAATCTCTACTGAACTAAAGGTAAAAGGAGCTGTTAACTTGAAAACTACCGCTTCGTGACATCACAAGGTGGAACAGAGCGTTTTGAGCTTTGGAGATGTAGACAGACTAATAATAAAGTGTTACTCAAACATGTGTGAATGAAACAAAACACAACTCCAAGATATGTTTTGAGGAGGTACCAGTGTTATAACGTGTCTTAAAGCTCACAAGAGCCAATTTTGTGTAATATAGGACCTTTAACGAAGGTAATTACATGGCTCTGTTTACACCACACACAGTAACAAAGGGTTGATATCAGCAGCGTAATAATGTCGGGTGACCAGATGTTCAGGATTCAAAAGTGGGACACACCCAGGTTGGGATGGTTGGTATAAATAAAATAGAACTTTTTTGTTATTTTTGGCTGTATGATCAGATTTAAGCTGTAAAAGGTTGAATGAATAACTTGAATGACTCATTACAGACGCAAACTAACGATTAAAGTGTGTCATTCTGCTGTTTATTTATAGCAGCTCATGATTTTTAACAATATTGTAGGTTTAGAATAGTTTTGTGGTTTTAATCTGCTCTTGGGTTTTTGTGTCAGTGGCATAAATTAGTTTCAGTATTATCGTTTATCGTCTATATTTACATCAAAATGTGTTATTGTGACAGGCCTAGTTCTGACGGTGCATTTTTTTTGCCTTATGCTCATTTACAAACTTGTTTTTCTGTATTTTACTTAAACAAGTCTGTGTAATCCCTCAGTCATCCAGGTCTGATCCATAGTAAAAGCCAAAAGTAAATTCTATTAACTGGACAAAAAGTTGTAGGAGCTCCATCCTCAGACCCAAAGCAAACAAAGGGAACAAAGAGAACAATAGAGCGAGCCAGGATGCCAATAGGTGTGAAAACACCCATTAAGAGATGTATTATTACACTAAGTATGTCATAGTAGCTCAATGTGTAGCTCAATAGACCTAGCTTACGTAGAGAAACTGTAAACAAAAGCTGTTTCCAGTTTTAGTGTAGTTAGCTCCTCCCTTCAGACAGATATAAGGCAGTGTCCAGCAGTAATCTGACCACAACTGAAGAAGCGGCTTGGACGAGCAGCCAAACGTCTTCACTCCTACAAATTTTACTTAAACAAATAACAATATATTCCCCTGTTTATTGTTGGTGGGGATCAGATTAGCCAAAAACAGGGATAGGAAAAGGGACATTTCTTGAATAAAACTTGAACAAATCACCGGTTTTGTATAAATGAGCTGGGACAGGTGACAAAACTGGGACTGTCTCGGGTCAATAGGAACGTCTGGTCTGTTCATTCACACGTTTAACTGAAAACACTCTGTTCCACCTTGTGATGTCATGTGGCAATACAGGAAGTGCTCCACTGTGTTTTTAAACTCCACACACCTTCACTGGAATCATTTGGATCATTTCAGCCCTGGAAATACCAATTTCTGCTGAACTAAAGGTAAAACGTAGCTGTTAACTTGGAAAGTACTACACACAAAAACGCCTCATAGCTTTCCTACCTAAATAATAAAAAGCGTTATGATGTAATAGTGCACTAAAGACCTTTGGCTTTGAATGAAATAAGACGGCTAAACAGTCTGGACCAAAATAGACACCTCACTAATTCTAGTTCAAACTTCACCGCCGTCCCCAAACACATGAAGAAAACTGCGATATTTTTGAAACCTAAATAACACAATCTATGCAGGGCAACTTCATGCAGCACATATTTGAACAATAAGCCTCTCTGTTGGGTTTTTGTTCCAAACCTGCCCCAAGTATGTCGTTATTAAGAAGATTACTGAGGAACCTGGTCTCTGGCTCCATGAAAAACACACTCTGCTTTTCTCTGCATTACAACTGCTGGTAAAAAGTGCTGTTTTTGTACTTAATACTGCTTATTGTAGTATTCAGATGTGTATATTGTGGGTATAGCGAGTTTCCAATAGGGTTGAGTCGTGATATAAAACTGTTATTACTGACACAATGAACCAACAAAAGTAAATGAAATGAAGTGAATGGAAGAAGTACTCCATTTTGTTACTTAAGTACAAGTATAGATACAGGGGCAAAAAAAATACTCAAGTGAAAGTAAAAGTATCACCTGAAAAAATCTACTTAAGTGAAAGTATTAAAGTACCTGTTTGAAAAGTAAAAGTATTTCACGCAGATTGAGTCTTACAAAGCTTCAAACGTAGTGATTTTGATAAAGATTGGTGCTGAATTTTGTGCAACAGAAACAATTGAATCGATTTTTTTTTTTTTTTTGTATAATTTTGTTTTGCTCAAATTATGAACGTGTTAAAAATAAACCCTCAGCCTTTTCAGCAGGTCCCAGACAATAATAAAAAATACTTTTACTTTTCAGTCCAGTTTAAAATGTAGTGGAGTAGAAAGTTGAAGATACTGCTCTCAAATGTAGTGAAGTAAAAGTAAAACATATCCACTTTAAAATGTACTTACCGTATTTTCCGGACTATAAGTCGCACTTTTTTTCATAGTTTGGCCGACTTATACTTATACTCAGATGCGATTTATATGTGAAATATATGTTTTTTTCTTAATTATTATGCATTTTTTGGCTGGTGCGACTTATACTCCAGAAAATACGGTAAGTAAAGTACTGATACCTAAAATGTATACTTAAGTACAGTACTTTATGACTTGTACTTACGTTCCGCCACTAGTGACTAGCCTTATGGATTCAACTTTATGAATTAAAAGTTTAATATGACATAAATAAACTGGTAAAATATCTCTTTACATTTGAGCTACTGTTTAGTTTAGAGTGAACAGAACAGTCTAACTGCAGCTCCTAAAACACTCACCTAAAATTGTACCTTTAGTTCTTCCGAGTACATGCCGACCTTTACAATCACAATTATGATTAACTGGATAAAGTTGCCTTCTCAGGTGGAATTAGACTGTTTTTATGTTTACGTCTGTTTGAAAATTGAAAATTCTAAACAGAAATTAGGACATTAGAGCTGCACAATTTGAGACGAGCATTGTGTGGTTAGATTTCTGATTTATGTTTCATCCATCCATCCATTTTCTTCCTCTTATCCAGGGCCGGGTCACGGGGGCAGCAGTCTAAGCAGGGACTCCCAGACTTCCCTCACCCCAGACACTTCCTGGCTCCTCTCAACATGGAGGATTTAAGTTTATGTGTAATAGTATTTTTCTGTTCAAAGTTCACATTTTAATTGCGAAGAAAAGACAAAAACACGAAGATATGGACTGACAAACTAATACAAAAATCACATTTCAGAACATGTATTCACGTTATTCCGGAAGGTGCCGCGGGCGCCGCCATCGCCGTTCGGGTTGTATTATTTTGTATGGAGCTGCCGGTGACCACAAATAAGTTCTATACGGAAACAGAGCCGTTTTAAAGCTTCCCAGAGAATCGGGGCAGTGTTGACTTGTTGTTGCACATAAACATTGAACATTTGACACAAACCAAACGACTTTATATAATATTTTATCGTTGAAACTTTTCCCAAATTCTCCATTGAAAGGAACGGGATTTCCGCTTAACCGGAAGTGTTACTATAAAAGAAAGCGCGGTTTAGTTGCATTTACGGGAAAAGGTGGGCGGGACCGAATAAGGTCAATACACGGACACATTAACGACGGTAACTGGCATCTCAGCTTTCTCGAAACTCTTGGGTCAGTGGTCGCTCGTCACTGCGTCGGGGCCGCACGCCAAAGGCCGGCGTGTTAATCTGACCCGATTGGTTACATAAGCGGGCCTCCATTCACCTCTTTGTGTCCTGCGGTTATCTGCAGACACACAGAGCAGCGGCCTGATGGATCTGACTCCGGGCTAATGGCCCACGGAACTCACCATAAATTTACACTTGTGTCACAGGACTAACGGACAATATGGCCGCGCAACAAAGACGCGTGTTTGCCGTTCCATTTGCTCAACCCAACACTTGTAATTATTATTATTATACCATTCGTGAGCATTGACACGCAGAGCACGGCTTCAGTGCTTTAGATGTGGGTCTCATGCAACTATTTGTTTTCTAGAACAAACAACAGGACAAAAACGCGGCACAACACAACGTAATGAGACGTTACATGAGTAAACTGTGTGATTTAGAATGACGGTATCATTTTGCACCGTTGCCATAGCAATAAACATAATATTATATCTTTTGAATGGTGAAAAGTCCTCAACATGTCCCCTCTGAACACAAAGATGAACACTATGAATAACTCTACAACCAAATACGGTTTATTTTTTACGTTTGTTTTATTAAATATGGGACAGTGCAGATTAATGAACATGTGTTAGTCCAACGTGTAAATGTGGACTTCAGCTTCCTGTTTCTAGGCGAGATTTAGAGGACTTACCATTTGAAGCATATAATATTTCTTTTTTTTTTATTGGTAATTGCTATGACAACGGTGCTAATTTATACTTTTTAATAATACATTCATAATAATATACTGAATGAATTGATGTAGATGTGGCTTAAAGAGTGAAGCCTCAAACATTACTGTTGATTTGTAACATTCAGTCTGTGGTGATCTATGAGGCATTTCTCTGGGTGTGTTCTGTCAATACTTTATATTAACGAGGCACCTTTAAATGTGTTTTTCTATTATAAAATGGTGTTTCCAATGATCCACTTGTTCTAATCTGATTCGCTATTTTCTGTGGATCCCTGTGTTCTGTCAATGCTTTATATCAACAATGATGTATCCACAGGAACTGAACTTTCATATGTTCATTATTGTACTTTTTAGGCACAAAACCTATAATAATAACTTTATTACTGTCAAATGTTTGTTTGGACATGTGACGTGCACAAAGTAAAACTCTTATCAAGAATGCATCCTTTTAACTGTTGTATAAGTGATGCATTAATTATAATAGGACTATAAGTAGGATGCACTGATCCAGTTTTTTCAGTTACGATACCGATACCAGTACTTTCACTTTAAGTATCTGCCGATACCTGATGCCCGATATTAACCAATACCAGTGTAGGGACTTAAAATTGCATTTATTTCCTTAAAGGAGAGATCCAGTCATGTTATTACTGTTATTTCTCAGGTTGAACGGGTTTGTATCAAACATTATCAGACGTTCTGGGCCTGTAAATAGTCCCATCACATCAGCTTCATCAATCAGCTTAACCGATATCACGGAATCGATACCCATCCATCCATCCATCCATCCATTTTCTTCTGCTTATCCAGGGTCGGGTCGCGGGGGCAACAGTCTAAGCAGGGACTCCCAGACTTCCCTCACCCCAGACACGTCCTCCAGCTCCTCTGGTGGGACCCCAAGGCGTTCCCAGGCCAGCCGAGAGACATAGTTCCCTCCACGTGTCCTGGGTCTTCCCCGGGGTCTCCTCCCGGTGGGACATGCCCGGAACACCTCCCTAGGGAGGCGTCCAGGGACGGAATCGATACCCGATCCAGCTAATGTGTCAGTATCTGCGCCAAGGTTCGATACCAGTATCGGTGCATCCCTAACTCTGAGGCTACAAAGCCGACCTTAAAAACAATAGCCGGCAGCCCTCCATTCAAATCGCTTTGTTTTCCTCATTATCTTATCTGCAGTTGGCGCTACTGTGCGTTGCTGTGGAGACGGAGGTAAACAGAAGCAGGGGGAGGAGCTAAAGAGAACAGTGAATGGGCCCCGTGCTATCAGCAAGCTACCATGTCTCAAACTCATTAAACTTTCAGGAGAAACGCACCTGGCCACGCTGCAAAGTGCAAAGGCAAAATATTAGACCTGACAAACGGCTAAAGATAGTTCCAGTGAGGTTAAAGACGCGGGAATGAGGTTAATATTGTCTGGTACTATTACAGCGATGTAGCACAATATCAGTGTTACGTTTAAGGTGACAATAAAACAGGTTTACTTTTCCATCTTCAGTGTTTCCATGGTTACGTATAACTGTATGTACATTTATACTGTATTCTAATGAGAGGCTGTATAGACATTGTATGGCAAACGAAAAAAAAATAAACGCATTGTGAGGTGCACTATGTCACGTTTCCAGTGCTCGTCTCCATGGAGATTATTGCGTTGCCCGGAATGTTCCAGAGTATAGCTCCTCTGAGACGAGCAGGTGACGCCACTGGGCCAAGTTTCAGGTCAAAGTAAGAATTCATGTTTTTCAAGAGCAATTAAACACTCATATTACAGACAACGCTAAATAGATTAGGATTAACGCCATACTGTGGAACATTTTGGGCAAAGCCGTAGCATCTCTATGACGACCAGCAGGTAGGGGACATATGCAAAGTCATTTTATGAGCTTGCACTGTTCCTTCATAATTTGCTTACTCAAAGTTACACACACAGGGTCACAGTGTTTAAAAGGTTTGGGTTTTTCAAAAAAATAAAAACACACAAACAAAAATCCAGCACATTTAGGGACGAACGCCACTATAAAGAGGCGGGGCTTATCATGTCAGGTCCCATTTCTATTATTAAGCCGTTTTAAATCAATTTTGTGATTTTCAACGAACAAAATGTCTAATGCGGATTTTGCGTTTTATTACAACGTACGAGGATGAAAACATAATATTCTTTAAGCTTATAAATGAGCACATCTAGACCTGTCACTATTTTTGAAGTACGACATAAATACAGAAAAATACCCCATAAACGATAATATTGAAACTACTTTCTTTCACTGACACAGTAACTCTGAAACATGATACTAGAGATCGGCCGATAAGGGTTTATACGATACGATTATTTAGAATGTGGAAAAATCGGCCGATAAGTTTATTTTCTTATTTTATTTTTATTTATTTGTAAAGGGACAGCACATATTAATGAACATTGAAAATATGTAAAGATGATCATTTCCATCTTCAGTCCCTCGGCAGGTTGATGCTAAACAAGCTCTGCCGATATTTTCGGGTCAATATGTGGAGTCAATTTTGATGATTTTTCGCCAAATGATGTACTTTAAATTTACGACAAACTCACTTACCTTTTACCACAAACCTTCAACAGAGCAGCGTAGTGGATTGAGCAGTTATGTTTTTCCATTTAAGTGTTCAAATAAAGCTTTATGTGTGCTCTTCAGGCAGCAGAACGGACAAAACTAAATATCGGGCTGAGCTGAAGATTTAAGGCCGATAGCTGATTCGCGAAGAAGGGCAGATATCGGCCAAATATCGGTCTATCTCTGCATGATACTCCCACAAACGTTTTTCGAAGTACAGCAGAAGACTGGCACCGAGGGATTACACACACATCTTTTACCAAATTGTAAAAATATCACAGATGATAATTATTTGATGAACTTTATTTCTTTCTTTACTCGTCAGGGACCGTGTGCAAATTCATGAATCTTACAACAACAAAAAAAAAGATGATTTGTGCCACATTAACATTTGCAGTAAAACACAATAAAATGTCCCCATGTCCAGTACGTGATGTTTCCTCCAGTCCAAACAAATATAAAAAATCATTATGTGCAGGTTTTTACAGTGAAACAGAACAGTACAAATGAACCAAACTGGTGTCGACACATTTGATGATCTAAAATGTTTTTCACATCTATAGCTCAAATATTATCAAAGAGGCTTTTAGCTGTTTTGCTTCACAAAAATGGAGCACACGTCAAGGAAAAGCGAAACTGGACACGTTGGTGACACAATCGCAATTTAATAATCTGGTAACGAACTTTTATCCACACACCTGCTCCTGTTTTTACTGTTTTATATGGACTTGTTTACTTTTGTTTTGTTGTATTTTAAACTCAGCAGCCATGAAAAAGAGCGCTCCCATTGGGTTCCCCTGTATAAATAAAGAAATAGGTTTAACACGACCAAAACATAAGAAAAAACTCCCTCCTAGTGCAAAGAAAAGGTAGAGTATATATATAAAGGTAAAGGTGTATTTACTGAGCCTGAAAAACTACTGTTCTCTCCATCATATATTGAACGATAAGTGGATATAGTGATTCTTATCGTGACAGACCTAAGCTCGTCGCTAAGTCGCATTGTGTCTGCAGAGTTTTAACACAAACGCAACTCCATCAGGGCGACAGTGGCTCAGTCGGTAGAGCGTTTGTCCACTGACCCGAAGGTTGGCGGTTCGAATTCCGCCCTCGACATAAACGTCATCGGTTGAGCGGTCAGACACTGGTGTGTGAACGGGTGAGTGGTTCCTTGATGTAAAACGCTTTGGGTGACTTGAAGGTGGAAAAGCGCTGTATAAAAACCAGACCATTTATCATATTTTATATTAGTTTACGTTTTCTACCAGTTTCTGCGCTTGTATAAAACCAGACCATTTACCATTTATTTATCATATTTTATATTAGTTTACGTTTTCTACCAGTTTCTTAAATTTACCAATAAAAATGCATAGTGCTGCAGTGGCTCTGGTTGCACATGTCCCCAGCCTTAAATCTCCCACATGTTAGAGCCACAAGAACCATCTCACACTCT
>KN486560.1:0-14038 GCA_000787095.1 Periophthalmodon schlosseri
TAACTTATACATTTTTAAACTTATAAGTTTAATTTAATACAATATATATTCATAGAGCATAAATAACATATTTGGTTAAGTTGAATGTGTGACGGAGTTGACAAACTCACCAACTTAGTAAAGACAGAAAGTTTAATTCCCAGTTTTCTTCACAAAAACATATAATTAAATAGATTATTACATTTTTCACCTCTTGAAATAGTATTATCAGTTGTCACTTACATTGCGCCTGCTACAGCCTAATCATGTTGTGACATTAGCACTTTAAAAGGTCAAGCAGTGTTTACACATTTTGTCAACTCCGTCAGTTTGTTGTCCACTCCGTCAGATCCATGCATTTTGTGGGTGTTTTTGTCATTTTTTAAAGAAACTTGACTTTTGCAGTTCCATTAACGTGGTTTAAGTAGTAAAGGACATTGGAATCTACAAATTATTTTTGGACATTGAGATATTTTGTGTGTGTGTGTGTGTGTGTGTGTGTGTGTGTGTGTGTGTGTGTGTGTGTATACACACACACACACACACTTTTTCTTTGGTGTAAAAACATATATGTAGTGACATGGTATTTGCTTTGGTGTAAAAACATATATGTAGTGACATGGTGCCCCAGAGTCTGCATAATACTTGATAAAAATCTTATGCATTATGTTATTTGGGAATGGGATGTTTATATGTTCCATTGTGCTGCTCGAGTTAATGGCATGATCCAATTACATGTATGTATTTTATATGTACGTGTGCTGCTCTATAAAAGACAAAATGACTATCCTATGGTTGATTTTTACTGAAGTCCGAATGATGAAGAAAGAAACATGGGAACAACTGTCATGGAGAAAACCAAAGAGTAATCAAGCGGATTACTTGGCCCGATATGGCCTTGGCCTTGCCAGAAGTGCGGCTTTTGTGCAGTAAATATTTGCTGTGAGTTGAGTGGTATGGCATTGGTACATCACAAGGACATTCAGTGTTTCCCAAACATGGGTTCGGTGACGTCAGCAGGCTGTAAAAATGTTTAACGAGCCCAACCGGTCCGGCATTAGCCCACATACAAGCCCCCATGACCCCCCGGCCTTACACCTGTGTCCTCATGTGAAGAGGTGATGTTTTCACCAAGTGTGTTTGATAGCAAAAGAATAAGTCACCGGAGAGAGAGAGAGAAGGAGCGAGAATGAACCCTGAGCATCTGGGATATGCAGCATGTGTTTGTGATTGTGTCTTTTAAATCAGTTCCTCAGAGAAAACAGGTCTAAAGAGAAAGGATCTTCTGAAGTAATTACACATTTGCTCCATTTGTCATTTTGTAGTTTGTTAATGTTTGATTATCAGACACAGTGAGGAGGATGGTCCAAACGTCTTGACAGTAACTCAAACTAGTGCTCAGCCGTGTGTATGGGCCCCACATGCTTCTGTGCAGCCTCTACATGCTCAGGCCTCCTCCCGGTGACACCAGCGTTATGTTCTGCTCCTCCCACTTCTGGACCAGAGCATCAGTGATCTCAGTCTGTGGCCCGACTTGTAGCTTCTGGTGCATTTGGTGAACTTGGTTCAAGAATTTTTTTATGTTTACTCAATATTTTGTACATCTTTTATACAGTAATAAAATGTTTGTCATTATATTTGGTTTGAGAAATAAATGTTGGGTCAGTGGAACAGTGACAGCGTAAGGCCGTGTTTTCTGACTGATTATCAACCAATCACAGTCGGAGCCGCAGACGACAGTGAAGGAGGAGGCGGAGGGTCCATCAGCAGCAGCAGCAGCAGCAGCAGCAACAGCAGCAGCACAGTGTTTGTTTGATTTCTCCAAACTGAATGAACCATCCTGAGTGACATTTAGTGTGAGCTAGACCTGAGCAGTGTCTGTGTTTGGGCTCATTTACACACAGACTGGGCCAGGATGATGTCAGCCCAGACTGCTGCCTGCGCCTGTTTGTGTGGAGCTTTACGTGCTCCACATGTGGCACAGGCTGACCCGTGCGTGCGTGTGTGTGTGTGCGTGTGTGTGTGTGCGTGTGCGTGTGTGTGTGTGTGTGTGTGTGCATGTGTGTGCAGGTGTATGTGTGTGCTTGTGTGAGTGTATGTGTGTCTGCGTCTGCATGTGTGTGTGTGTATATGTGTCTGAGTATGTATGTGTGTCTGTGTGTGTGTGCATGTGTCTGTGTGTGTGTGTGTGTCTGCGTGTGTGAGTCTGCATGTGTGTGTAAGTGTGTATGTGTGCGTGTGTCTGTGTGTGTGTGTGTGTGTGTGTGTGTGCGCGCGTCTGTCTGCATGTGTGTGTGTATATGTGTCTGAGTGTCTATGTGTGTGCGTCTGTGTGTGTGTGTCTG
Source organism: Periophthalmodon schlosseri (assembly GCA_000787095.1). NCBI lineage: Eukaryota > Metazoa > Chordata > Actinopteri > Gobiiformes > Gobiidae > Periophthalmodon > Periophthalmodon schlosseri. The sequence goes on from KN486560.1 coordinate 2,325, forward strand.
TGTGCGTGTGTCTGTGCGTCTGTGTGTGTGTGTCTGTGTGCGTGTGTCTGTGTGTGTGTATGTGTGTGTGTGTGCGTGCGCGGGGGGGCTGCCCGTGAGTGTGACAGAGGAGCAGAGGTCATACTAAGGTCGAGATGAAGTCAGAATGTAATTATGCTTCAATGAAGCAAAGGGAAGTAATAAAGAGCAGATGCATGTTGTGTGACTCTTAAAGTTCCACTTAAAGCGCAGGGATATGGAGCTACGCTAACGCTGCTAAGAAAAAGGGATACGGGCCGACTGTAGGAAAACTCTCTCTCAGACATTATTAAAAAGAACCAAGTCAGCAGCAAATAAAGAGATAATAAGAGCGGGCAAAATATTTCCTCTTACATTGCACTGGGGCGGGGTTGCCACGGTGACCTGGCACACGGCCAGCGATGGAGATGGTCACTGAGTGCATATAGGGAGGAAGGGGAAAGGGAGGGGGCCACACACCAGGTGGTTTCACTTGCTGATCCAGTCTGGGCTGCCCGAGTCAAAACGACGAAAGGTGAAGAAAAATACAAATCTGGCTGCGAAAAACAGAAGGAAAGGTAAGCTCTGCCCCTGAAAGCGCCCCCTCGCTCTCCCTCCTCCAGCCCGGCTCACTGCACTATTGTTCATTGTTCTTTACCAGAATTTTCTCAGTCCCTCCTGTTGTATTTTTCTCCTCCTCATCAGCCTCTCCCCATCTGTCTCACTCAGACATGTTTTCCAGGGTCTGCCATGCATAGATACGGTATCTAGCAACAGTAGTCCAGTAGTGCTTATTGCGGAGCCCCCGGGGCAGGGGGGAGCCGGGGGAGGGCCTCGGGGGAGAGTTCGTCGGGTACTACATGATACCGAGGCTGAGCCGGAGTGGAGGTCCTCCTCGATAATCGCAGCTGCTCTATCTGCGCATTTACACAGCAGCCAGTATCCAGCACCAAACAAAATGGGTCACAGCCAGATTGAGCCGTGAGACGAATCACAGTTATGCATGGCCCATATAAAAATAAAATGTTTTTACTTCTTACTTCTACCGCATGTTTACTCTATTCATTAAAATGTAAAAATAAAACAACAACTTAACGATACTTGTTAATGAGACCAAACAAATCAAAGCAGTTTCAAGTCTCCTGGAAACCCTCAAATGTAACTATATTATAAAGTTTAATAGCGCACATTAATGGCACCGTTTTAAAATGGTTAAAGCTAATTTCACACTTAATGTTTTTATGACTTTTACAGTAAAAATGATCACTACTGGGAACATTGCACAACAGCATTACATTGTTACATGAAATCTCCTGGTAATGCATGGCTTATGTGGTCCCATGAAAGTATTTATGAGATATTGGGAACATATATGAAAGAGGAGAGGTACGGCTTGGCTCCCACTGATCAGCTGCTGGGAAAACGCTCCAGATTCCTTAGGTTTCCTGTGAAAAACAACCACGGCTTCTCGCTCTCCCCTCTCCCGCTTCAACAGGGAAAGTGCAAGTCACCGGGTTCTGAAGTAAGATCTGTTGTCAGAAGAGAGCTCCGTTAACAGATACTCAGCAGTTACAAGTCATCCCCAAAACATGTGGTTCCTGTAAAAACAAGCCGATGGAAGGGCCGGTCACACGGGCCAGTCCGCGGCCGCTATAGCCGCTTTGGGAGATGTGTTTTTTCCGGAGGAGAGCCCTGAATCTGGGGAGTGCGTGAGTGCCGCTGTGGACGCACGTGTGGCTCCAAAGACTGTCAATCCTATTGTTTCAGAGTTCAGTCAGAGGTGGCTCACGGCTCTGATTGGAGCCAGTTCCTAAGTACGGCTGCCCAATATATCGCAAGCAAAAATGAAAATCGTATTGAAAGTGCACTTTGCTTTGGCGCAATTCTGAATTTGTAAACGGTCCAGTTATTTCAGTAATGCCTCTGTAAACTACAAAATATCCTCGCTTTTTTTTTTTTTTTACGAACGAGAACCCGTTAACCCTGCAGTTTAATGTTCCTGGACCGGTTTAAAAGATGCACAGTTGATACTTTGCAGCTGATGTCGTCCACATTCTCTGGTGGTGTGAAGCTAGCCGTAGGCACTGCTCTGTCTGAAGCTTCAGATTAAAGTTAGACTTCGGTCTGAGCTTTGTTTTAACACAGTCTGACCAGAAAGAAATGACTGATTTAGCTGGAACTACAACAGTTGAGCTGGTTTGTGCTGTTAAACAGGTCCCTCTCGAATAACATTACCGTCACAAGCTAGTTAGCGTTAGCCAACAGTTTTTCAGTTTAGTCACTCTAACCTTCTGGTTGAAAATCAAACACTTAAACAGGACCATGAACGCTCGGATAGATCACAGGCTCCTCAAAATGTCTTGTTTAAATCCATTTTGTATTTTCTGTCGCGTTTCAGACTATTTCACAGCTTTTTTGGCAGTGTTTGCTAATGTGTGCATTGTGTCACCATGGTAACTACTCAATATTCCGTCATATACATAGCCTACATACACAAGCTGATTTATTTCTAAGCACCACAGTTGTAACGCGGTGCAATATTTCTAGTGAACAACATTTCCCACAATGCACCTGGAAAAGTGAATAGCATGAAACAGCCCTGGTAAACAACTGCTAAACTAATCTAAAACTGTGGATGTGGATGGTATAAAATGAGTAAACCAAAAGGACCTGAAGGTAAAATGATGATGTAAACATTTTAGAACTGTACTAAAGTTAATCTGACAAAGTACGAACAAGTTTCAGTAGGAATAAAAACAACTGTATTTTTCTAAATCTTGATTTAAAAAAATGCATATTCAGAGGGAATAAAGGGCATGGAGTTGTTCAAAAATGCTATGTCATCTTGGCTATAGGAAGGACTGGAATAGCTTTCGAAGGTTTTTCCAATGCCCCTAAACATAGGAAACAGACTCAGTCAAGGCCGGGAAGTTGAAGAGGCCACTGAAAGGAAATAAAAGTAGCAGCATGAACCCAGCGACTCCTCTTCACTCAGGCTCTGACAGCTCCGAGCTGAGACGACATGCAAAAAAGACAGTATTACATGACAATTAGTGCATCACATTACCACTTGTGTGGCTCTTATAAGCCAAATTCAATACGTCTGTATCACAAGCAGGCATATGATAGAAACATCCTGTTTCACAAAGGATGCTGGGTAAGCGGGTATATGGTACCACGGGCTCATGTCAGGGCTTTGGAGAGAGGACGCAGCTGGGCTTCAAACATGATACTAAGGCCTCAGTTTATTTGTGATTTATTGGCCTTTATTTAAACAGGAAAGTCCCACTGTGATTCATTTTCAGGGGAGTCCTGGCCCCAGAGGGGAGCCTATTGTGCACGTCTTTACTGGTGAGGAAAACCGGAGCAGCTGGAGGAAACCTTCACACACACAGGGAGAACATGCAAACGCCACACAGAGAGGCTCCATGCCGCTCGGGAGTCGAACCCGGGACCTTCTTGCTGTGACATTCAGTGGCACAGCGGTGGAGCAATAAAAAGATAAGTACTTTTTTCAACGAGTTGTTAGTGTCAGCGCCGTCTGTTTGGCAGGTAGATTAAAGAGAATAATTGAATTCTACACATTTATCAATCTGGAAAGACTCTGTGAAAGCGATGGGGACATTCAAACCTCAAGCCGACTGGTGGAGTCACAAGAGCAGAACAAGAAGACAAATCAAACTTTGGTTAAATCCATACTGAGAGAAAAGCACACACATTTTTCTCATCCACAAACTCACAAAGCGTTGCCTCTGTGCGTTTTTCAAAATCAAAATAGCACTTTTTTCCGCTAAAATATAGGCTGCAGTATTTTGCCTTCCATCCAAACCATAAGACTGTCCCGTGATTGGTCTGATCTGCGAACCGCTGGTGGCTGGGCCCAATCACAACCCCAAGAGCCAGTCCATGAGTTTGTGAACTCCTAAATATCGCGAGAAAGCTTTAGATGTCCCACAGACGCCATCTTAAGAAAACTAATAAAAATGTTCGAACCAATTAGCTATTTCCTCTGTCACGTGAGTCTATAGAAACAAACAGAAGTGAGTAAACATAAGCACACACATATAATCCCATATAATCCTCAATAAATGAAGATAATAAGGAAAACGAGGACATGGGGCTGCTGCAGACTCCAGGCCAATGAGCTCCTTGACAAATGTGGCAAATGTTTGGACTAACCTCAGACTGGAGTGAAGCTGCAGAATGTTTCATCACATCCTGCAGAGCGTTCCCAGTAAAAGTGAAAAATGTGTTTGTGTGATAAATAAAAGGCTTAGAGTGGTGGTCCTCTCTGGGCTGGAGTTAAGATGAGGACACACTTTGTTCGAGCGTACATCTGTGCATCAAACCCCCCGACAGAGCCCCAACAGCTCTATAAAGGCTGTCAGAGGAGCGGAGACGAGGAGCTGAGGAGCCGGGCGGCCATGTTGTGTGCGTGAGCATCCCGCCGCATTCGAGCCACTTCTGTCAAATACAAATCCTTGTAAGGTCATGAGCCCACCTTGGACGGCTCTGCTTTGTGTCTTCATGGCAACTTCCCAAACAGAGAGCTCCTCGCTGCCGGGCCTCCCACAATACGCTCCATACTCGTACTATAAGAGGGAGCTACACACCAAGAAGACGGAGAAATAACACACGTTCAAAGGCGACGTGGTTGTTTGGGTGATACGCAATAGATACTGCTCTATTTTTGAATTTTTACACACAGTGTTTTACATCATCGTGTTGTGATGTCACGTGGTGATACAGGAAGTGCTCCATTGTGTTTTTAGACTCCGCACACCTTCACTAGAGCCATTTGAATGATTTCAGACCTGGAACTGCCAATCTCTACTGAACTAAAGGCAGTGGTGGAGCGTAATGAAGTAAAAGCAGTAAATTTTAGGTATCTGCTCTTTACTTAAGTACATTTTACAGTGGATACTTTTAACTTTTACTTCACTACATTTGAGAGCAGTATCTGTACTTTCTACTCCACTACATTTTTGAACTGGGCTGAAAAGTAAAAGTATTTTTTACTATTGTTTAAGATCTGCTGAAAAGGCAGAGGGTTTATTTTTAACATGTTCATAATTTGAGCAACAAAAATATACAGATAAAAACAGCTAGAAAAAAAATTGATGATCAAAATCACTACATTTGAAGCTTTATTAGATCTCAAAAACTGCACGAAATACTTTTTTTTACTCTTTAAGCAGATTTTTAAACAGATACTTAAATACTTTTACTTAAGTATATTTTTCATCTGATACTTTTACCTGAGGTTTTGTTTTTTTTTTGCTCCGGTATCTGTACTTTTACTTAAGTAACAAAATGGTGAACTTATTCCACCACTGACAAAAGGTAAAAGGAGCTGTTAACTTGAATGAAACAAAACACAACTCCAGGTACGTTTTTGAGGAGGTAACAACATTATAACAGGGCTTAACACTCAAATGGTGAACTATTCCACCACTGACAAAAGGTAAAAGGAGCTGTTAACTTGAATGAAACAAAACACAACTCCAGGTACGTTTTTGAGGAGGTAACAACATTATAACAGGGCTTAACACTCACAAGAGTCAATTTTGGATTAAAAAAAAGACTAGAGTGAGAAAGTATTTTATGATTTCTAGTTGCCAAGTTGTTTTTGTTTGTGCCATGTTGGGCATCTATGCGAAAAACTATATTTGTCCTTTCTGCAGGTTAAGGCACCACGGCAACCAGCTCCACTTATGATTGTAACACCTTTTTTTAAAATTGTAAGAGCGGAGGCTGCACAAGCTCCTTCAAGAAAGGATTTGTTATGCGAAGGTGACGTCAGCAGCGGACCCTTGCCCCTGGACCTGTAGCTATGAAAACTCCATCAACAGAACAGCAGCCCCTAACAGCAGAGCTCACTGTTTTTTTCTTTCAAGTTTGTCGTTTCTAGGAACACTGGGGGAAAGTGACACAGAGGGAGCCGGGAAACCACAAACAACCCTGAGTTTGTGCAGCAACGAGCAAGATAGAACACAAGTGCGTAGGTTAATGCCCTCTGCACGATGCAAACCGCTCTCTATAAGCGCGTACATAGTTTAGAAGCATTTATTTCTGTGACACAAGTCGTAAATGTGCCGAATGCTGATTAAAGTATATGTTTCTCTTCAGCCGTTAACACATTGTAAACAGCAAGGGGGTTAAAAACAGAAGCGGGTTCGTTGACTTCCAAAACTGTGGAACTGAGAGACCCCACCTCTTCGTAGTAGCAAAACTCTAAACTGGGACACACCCGAGTTGGGATTGTTGGTATAATTTAAACTGTGAAAGTCCATTCTCGATTCACTTGTGGGTCAGTTTATAATCTCAGGGACTTTTGCCGGTGCATTTTCTTTGCCTTATGGTCATTTTCAAGCATGGTTTTCTGTATTTTAGCTAAACAAATGACAATATATTCCCCTCTTTACTGATCAGATTGGTCAAAAATAGCGTCACCTGGGACATTTCTCGTATAAAACTGAGACAAATCAGTGGTTTTGGATGAATCTGCTGGGACAGGGGACACAGGGCTCAAAACTGGGTCAATAGGGACATCTAAAAAAAACAACGCTTTTCCACCTTCGAGTCACTCAAAGCGCTTTACGTCAAGGAACCGCTCACCCAAATCACACACACATTCACACACACATTCACACACCAGTGCACGCAGACACTGGGGGTGAGGGTGGGTTAAGTGTCTTGCCCAAGGACACAACGACAGGGCTCATCTGTGGGAGCTGGAAGCGCACCGCCGACCTGTGGGCCAGTGGATCTGACCGCACTACCAATGATGTTTATGTCGAGAGCGGGATTCGAACCTCCAACCTTCGGCTCTTCGGATTGATTTTACATAATATTTCCCCTTTAAGCTTCTAAAACAACAGTATGACTATTTCCAATACTCTCCAGTCAAAAATGAAGCAAGCGAGCAAGAATGAAATAAAAGTTTTGTTTTGTTTTTTTCAGATTAGGGACACGCTGCACTGCTGTTTTAATCTTGTAATAAGTGAAAAGTGTTTTTTACAAATCCTTTAAACAGGAGAACCCGGGATATTGAAAACGCACTCACTGATCTAATCGTTTTAACAAATGTAGGCCGTTAAACTAAATAACAAGTTGTTTGGTGAAAAGCTTGGCGGAGCTGTTTTGGACGGCAGCCCTCTCTCATCACCTGTGGAGAATTTACTGGACCCCTCTGTGGATGAGGTCAGCGCGTTTAAAGCAGAGGATATGATGAGTATTTTAGCAACTGAAACCAACACGCACACTCACGTCTGCCCGGTAAATATGTGGAACTCTCACTCATCTCGCCTCCTCCACCACCTGCTGTTACGTGGACGTCGCGCTCGCCACAAGCTTAAAAGCCCTCCACACGATTCCGACTGTAAAAAACGTGAAAAAATGTAACTACTAACTGTTTTAAAGGCCCTGTGTCTGATTTTTTCCCATGTACTTGAGCAAAATGTGTCTTGCCCCAGTGCAGATGTGTTGCAGAAGAAGCCACTCTGCTTTGGTCTTTTTGGAGAGTTGTGAAAAGAGCTTATAAACTCATCACTGTGAATAATTAGGGTGCTCAGAATGTGTAAGGTAAGTGAGGAATAACTTTGGACCACTGCAAACCGTCTGAAATTGACTTAAAAATACTGGAGCAGGAAAAAAAAAACTCAAGTAAAAGTAAAAGTATCACTTGAAAACATCTACTTAAGTAAAAGTATTAAAAAACCCGTTTAAAAATGGAATGAAAGAGTAAAAAGCAAGTATTTCAAACAGATTTTTAGATCTAATAAAGCTTCAAATGAACTGTTTTTGATCAAGATTTCTGCTGAATTTTGAAACAGAAACAATGGAATTTCCTGTGCATATTTTTATTTGCTCAAACTGCAAACGTGTTCAAAATAAATCCCTCAGGCTTTTCTGCAGGTGTCAAGCTATAATTTAAAAAATACTTTCACTTTTCAGTTCAAAAATGTAGTGGAGTAAAGTACAGATACCTGCTCTCAAATGTAGTATAGAAAGTACAGATACAGATACTTCACTACTTTTACTGTTACGCTCCACTCGCTTTCCTAAAACCTTAATTACTCTTGAGTTTATAGGCGTTTTTCACAGCTTTCAGAGGCCAGACCGGAGTTTTACCATCACTGCAAGGCTAACAAGAACTCACATGCTAACAGTTCACTTCCTGGTTTGCGGAGGATAAAACTCTTAATCATAATTAGACGCAGACAGCGCGTAGCGGTGTCATTTCGACCCTGTACTTGCTTTTACATCCGTACAGCGGCAAAACAGTTTTCACTATCGCGTGAAAAAACAGATACACATTTTACAATTTACATGATCTCTCCATCTGTACTTTGTCCTCCTAAGGATGCCAGGACCCTACCGGTAAGGAAACAGTTTAATGTCTCTGTAATGTGATAAATATGCACACACATATGCTGCAGCAATATGAGTCAGAGGGCCAGAATGTGTTTGCTGCCTGCTCGCCTCTCCTCCGGACGCCCCAGACATGAGATAACATGGATCCAATGATGACCGTCTGTCTGGGGGGTGCAAGCCGACCCCATAAGCCCAACACGAGCGCACAAGTGAAACAGGCGACTGGCACCGGTTCAAGCGAGCGAGAACCGAGCCGACATCCAATCTGACATGAGGTAATGTGTGGGAGAGTCACCGCATATGGTCCAGAGGAAACACGCTCGCCGTGCCTTTATGTACTTAGCAGTTTATGTGTGAAATAAACAATATAGGGGGATGATTTCAGATTCGGGAAGGTGCATGCGAGATGGTCCCATTAGCAGACGGCAGATGGGTTAAACGAAGGAAAAATACTGCGGGGGACGCGTCTCGTGTTTTAGAGTAATACGTGAGGGTATCCACTGATCTTACACATGATGTAGCGATCGTCTTCTGAAGCTGTTTATGGCCCACCACAGTAAAGATAAATAAACGTCGTAATCTCCGGGAAATAGTGCTATTCTAGTGCATGGGATGAAATATGGCCTGTTAAAACGTACTGGAAAAGTAATATAATGTACACATAGTAGACGTTTTTATTGGCCATTAAAAGTTAGTGTAAAGGGAATTTGGCTGTAGTTCTGTTATAATATGAACTGTATCTCCTCACTAAACAATGCTACGGTTTGAAATAAAGCTGGGCTATGTAACTTTTCCGTTTGGGGGGTTAAACTTATCGCCATGGAGACGAGCAGGTGACTCGACCGGGGCAAGTTGGAGTTGACGAGATCTATGAGGAGGCGATTCAGCTCACAGGGAGAACGGACGTTTTTGGAGCAATAAAAACGCCTATAATTGGATAAACGCAGTAACGTTAATGCCACACTGTGGAACATCCAGGCAAAGCGATAACAAGAGCGACTTAAAGGGCTCATATTACACTATTTTCTGATCTATGTTGTAATGTTGTTACTTCCTCAAAAACATATCCGGAGTTGTGTTTTGTTTCATTCACACATGTTTAACACACAAATCTGCACATTTAGAGTTATTCTCTCAAACAGAAAGCACTCTGTTCCACCTTGTGATGTCCTGTGGTAATACAGGAAGTGGTCCAATATGTTTTTAAACTCTATACACCTTCACTAGAATCATACGGATAATTTCAGCCCTGGAATCGTCAATGTCTGCTGAACAAAAGGTTCTCAAACATGTGTGAATGAAACAAAACACAACTCCGGATATGTTTTTGAGGAAGTAACAACATTATAACACAGCCAAAAGCGCACAAGAGTCACTTTTGCGTAATGTAGGACCTTTAATATTTAGGTTAGAAGTCAGCGTACAAGTTGAGGACAGTCCCAGGTTTGTATATGTAATAAATACAACTCGATGGAGCAGATGATTCACGCATCATGGTATCTGAGAAACAGCTCACAAACATATTAAATTACTTTTATGGCTGTCCTCCTATAGGTCAGTCGAAACGCAACTCTGAGTAACATAATGATGTGGGAAAAGTCAATTTTACATAATATATCCCTATACGTTTCATTCTGGACCCAAACCTGCAGAGCATAGCCGTGAGAACAGTTTTGCTATCTCACGTAGCACAGTCCAGCTTGGGTGTGTTTTCGCCGTTCCTCTCCTGGGAAGACAAATGATTTGGTTCATAGAGTTTGGAAATGATTATTTACAGACACACACTAATGTTCTGCAGTAATTGCTTCCTTAATAACCTAAGGCATTGTGTTAAGACAGAGGTGAAGACTCTTGACCAGCAAATTGTCTTCAACTTCCTTTAAATCCACAGAACACATCTGTATGTTAATTCAAGACTCGCTAACAACTCGCTGCAACTGACCACGATGATTCAGTTTATGTCGTCCCCTTAAAGAGAAATAAAACTGACCGTAAAGCTGCAATAACTTCAGTGTTACAAGGGTACATCTTGTTCTCAAATGACATCACAAGGTGGAACTGAGCATTTTGAGGTTTGGAGATGCAGACAGACTAATAATGCGGGATTACTCAAACATGTGTGAAACAAAACACAACTCCAGGTGTGTTTTTAAGCAGGTAACAACATTATAACATGGTTTTAAGCTCATAAGTGTCCATTTTGTGTAATATAGGAACTTTAAAGGCCCACCCAGGAGATCACGGAACCGATTCCCGATCCAGCAAATCTTTCAGTATCGGCATCAGCGCATCCCCAACTATTATTAAACAAATCATCATTGAAGTGTACGAAATGTAAACCGTATAACATCCCCCAAATTGTCTCCAACTTCCTTTAAATCCACAAAACACATCTGTATGTTAACTCAAAACTCGCTAACAACTTGCCGCAACTGACCACGATGTGATCTTTTAAATAAGTAGCACGAACGCTTTCCGACTCATGATTCAGTTTATGCCGTCCCCTTAAAGGGAGATAAAACTGACCGTAAAGGTGCAATAACTGTAGTGTTACAAGGGTACATCTTGTTCTCGAACGCAAAACACGCCCTTCAACTTTCCGACCTAGAACCTTTGAGCTAAGCAACACAGAAATCTATTTTAGACGTAGCGCTGGGGCTACTGGAAATGTTGGGCAGCAGTATTTTTAATAGAATTTATGCAGAGTTTACACAGACAGTATAAAAGTAGTTAATATGCTCGCTGAGGCTGTTGAGTTAGGGTTACACGCCGTTCATAGGTAATTTACGCCAGCTTCACTTCACTCGGTCCCAGCGACAAGTTAGGTCAACAAATCTTATTTTAATGCGACGTCAGACAGGTATTGTATGCTCACACACAACCGTAAATCACATCCACTGTTCACAAGTATCCCGTTGCAGATACAGCTCCATGTTATTTTATCCCTTTGCCATTTTCCTTGGAGGCCAAACGCAACACGCTTTGGAAACTCAACATGGAGCCGTTCCCATCATTACCATACTGGCCATGTTCGGAGCGCTAACAGTTTTCCACAGTTTGTTTTTACTGCTACTGTCACCCGCTCACACTGGCATCCTGACAGGGCTTCTTTGTATCGGCGAGTCAAATACATATTCCCCACCTGGGTTCGTACCGCATACTAGACGCATTAGAGACAGTGCAGTCTTTTAGGACCACCTCGGCCTGACAGTAAGCCGCTAAGCTCTGGATTGTTTAACATCACAGTTTCCTTTCACTGGCCCTATTGGGAAATAATAAGTCCCTTTAAACTGACGAGAGTGTGGATACAGAGGCAGCTACCAGTTGAAACAAAGAGCGGT